>JAJIBD010027232.1:0-122464 GCA_021461705.1 Cryptotis parvus | reverse complement strand
AACCAGTATGCCCGAGAACTGATGACTGGATAAGGAAACTGTGGCACATCTACACGATGGAATACTATGCAGCTGTTAGGAAAAATGAAGTTATGAAGTTTTGCCTATAAATGGATGGACATGGAAAGGATCATGTTGAGTGAAATTAGTCAGAAGGAAAGATAGAGATATAGAATGACTGCATTTATTTGCATGGCAGATATATATATATATATATATATATATATATATATGTATATATATATATACATATACATATTATAACACCAAAATCCAGCCAGGTGAAACGTGGATCAGGATGTGCTTACCAAAAGTGGAAGTTACCGAAAATGTGTGGGAGTCAGAGGTTAGGTAAGACAGAGAAGGGAACATGTGTGAATAAATGTCGAAAGGGTTAATAACAACCTAGAACTTAGCATTAAATACAGGCAAAAAATGCATATGATGGCCTCTAAGTGTAGGTAGTGCAACCCACAAATGTATAAGAGAAGGAAAAGAGAGAGAGAGAGAGAGAAAAAGAGATAAAGAACCTGCCATTTAGGCAGGCTATGGGATGGGGGAGGGAATTGGGGACATTGGTGGTGGGAAATGGACACTGGTGGAGGGCGGAGTGCTGGAACACTATGTGACCGAAACCTCCAAACATGAACAACGTTGTAATTGTATATCTCACAGTGGTATAATAAAATATGTAATACAAAATAAAATAAAATGCTATCATTAAGAGATTTGATATGTCTTCATATTGCTTTTCAATTTGTGTTTTTATTTAGCTTATTTGCTATATTTCAGCTTATTTAGCTTAAAATAGTATGAATATTATTTATATATTATATGCATATCTATACCCAATGAGGCCTGCCTTTAGGGTTGCTTCTGGCTGGGGGTGACCCAGCTAAGACATGCGAGGGGACATGTGCAGGGGACTCACTGCATTGCCGAAGGGGTGTCGGCTTTGGGGACTCGTGGAGGTAGCGCAGGGCTTAACAAGGCACTTGCACGCAGCCCATCTTGGATTGGCCCTGGCAGCACCCCACACAGCACTGCCACTGTTAATGCTCACTCCTCTGCTTAGCCTCTGGGAATTCTCTCTGGGGACTCAGCCCCACAGAGTCTCAGTTTCCTCCACTGAGGAAACACAAGGGTGATAGCCACACTGCAAAGATTCAAATGCATTAGGGTAGGGGTGGGCTGCGGAGAACTGGGGTGTAGGCCTTGCAAACTTGGTCTTCAGGCCACTGTTAGTTGTAGCCAGGCTCACACCACCAGGCTGAGTATCACTGGGAGTGGTCACAGACCCTCGAAGATCTAGTTGGGAGGCTGCCATTTAAAAAATAAGTTAATTAAAAGTTTTTTTTTTGTGTGTGTGTGTGTATGTATGATCCAAATGTAAAGTTCATATGTAATACTTAGGCGAGCGGCACATAAGGAATGCTCATAAAACATTGCATGTTGGTCCTGGAAAGGTAGAACAGTGGATAGGACACTTGCTTTGCATGAAGGCATCCCAGGTTCAATCCCTGGTATTGTATATGGTTCTGCCAGGAGTATTTCCTGGATACAGAGCCAGGGATAACCCCTGAGCATTGGTAGGTGTGGCCCCAAAATAAAAAAAAAACAAAAAAGGACAAAAGGATGGGGCCAGAGTGATAGCCCAGTGGGTAGGGCATTTACCTTGCTTGTGGCAGACCCGGTTCAATCCCTGGCATCCCATATGGTCCCGTGATCACCGCCAGGAGTAATTCCTGAGTACAGAGCCAGGAGTAGCCCCTGAGCATCACCAGGTGTGATCGAAAAAAAAAAAAAAAAAAAAAAAAAGGATTGTGTGTTAGTAGCAATAAAATGAAGATGTAGGATCTGGATAAATAGTACAGTGGTTAGGCCACTTGCCTTATACCTGGGTGCCAATCCCTTTGGATTCCTGGCACCCTGTATGGTCCTCTGAGCACCTTCGAGGAGTGATCCCTGAGACTACAGCTAGGAGTAAGCCCCCTTGAGCATTGTTGGATGTGACTGCAAAGCCAAAATGTAAAGATTTATTTATATATTTATTTATTTTAATGAAAGAGAAAAATTTTTGTTGTTGTTTTTTTTTTTTTTTTAGGTCAAACCTGGCAATGCTCAGGGATTACTTCTGGCTCAGCATTCGGAATTACTCCTGGCAGTATTCGGGGTGGGGGTGCATTTGGGATGCTGGGGATCGAATCTGGGTCAGTCACATGCAAGGCAAACACCCTCCCTTCTGGACTATCGCCTCCAAAATATAAAGATTTAAACTTAGTCTTTTCTTCTCGGGCTGGAGTGTGTGCCTGGGATGTGTGAGATCCCACTGAGTTTGGCCTTGGGGCTCCCCAGGATCTCTGGGCCCTGGCAGCACCACCACCTCACTCAACCCCAACACCTTACCTCGAGGCCCACCTGCCAGCCCAGCAGGCAAGCCCCACTCCCAAATAAGTCATGTCTTTTTTTTTGGGTCACACACGGCAATGCTCAGGGGTTACTCCTGGCTCTGCATTTAGGAATTACTCCTGGCAGTGCTCGGGGACCATATGGGATGCTGGGGATGGAACCAGGGCAGGCATGGGCCGGCCACGGCAAGGCAAATGCCCTACCCCCTGGGCTATCGCCCCGCTCAAGTCATGTCTCATTTTATCACCCATAGCCTGTGGATGCAGAGAGGAAATGGACACAACCAAGCGCTCACGTTGAGTTGAAGCCTTGAGCAGATGCGTAGGGGCCCCCCATTGGGATTTTTGGTCCGTGTTAATGCTTCTGCTTCTTGCAAGGAACTGGGGCACTTTCGGTTCTGCAGTTCCTGCTGGTGTCACTTGGCTCCTGAGGACAGAAATGTGGAGTGACTAATAATGCTCTGAATTGGTCTTGGCCTAACTCACTGGCCGATGTGCTGCAGCTCCTGGCTGCTCCAGCACCGGAAACCAGAGCCAGGGAGGGGCACGGCTGCCCATGTCCGGTACTTGGGCCACTGTACCAAGTGCTCCGGCTTGCCCTTCACGATGAGAATGGACGAGTCAAGCAGGAAGTTTTGTGACCTCTTAGCATGCACTTTGATCCAGGACGGTGTTACCGGCAGCCTGACTGATTGTGGAGTTCGATAGCAGCAGCTGGGAGTAGAGCTGGGAAAGGAAAAATGTGGGAGAGGGCCATGATGGTGCGCAGCTGGAGGTGAGGGAGAAGAAAACACACTGGACATTGCAGGTGAGAGGGGGACCTTGGAGTCTCTGCTCCCTGGTCCCTAGGAAGGGACCACATGGTCATTCACGTGACCTGTTGTCATCAAACACTCAGGATCATTTGGTTCCCTGGGCAGCCTGGCAGGCCATCCTGCTTAAGGACAAGGTGCTTCCAGGAGTTTGATTTCCTGCAGCTGGGCTGGTGGAGGGCGCCAGGGCAAGGGATGCTGGAGGTCTGAGTGGTCACAGCCTTCGGGTGAGAAACCCTCACCATCATGGTGGGGCTTGCGGAAGGGCATGATCTTGGGGTTTGGGTTGGTTCGGTTGGCAGGTGAGTCAGGCTGGAGATAGAGGGTCAGGGACCTGGCTGGGATGGAGTCCAGTTGTGGGGTTATGCAGGGGACGATGCCAGAGGAGTCTGGGAGTCTGCATTATAAGTGCCTATCTGTAGGGTGTGTATTATGTATTACATTGAGCTGAGTGACTGGGAGGTTTCCCGTGAGATTCCAGTTCAGTGGAGGGAGCAGCATTGCCCATGGCCCTGATACATCCCTACTGTCCTGCAGGATTATCGCAGGACATCTACAATAAAGTGGTCAGTGACCGGAGCTTCTTTTAAAAGAGTCACTGACAACTCAGTTATCCCTAGGGCTCTGGGATGCCTAGGAAGCTCACAGTCGTGAAGCAGAATCTTCCAGAGTGTCTACAGATAGCAAAAGCCACTTTAGAACTACATCAAGGTAGTCTATTGTTTTAGCCTAGCTTCCAAAACTGTGGGTCCAGACCCATATGGGGGCTTGTAACTTTTTAAAAAATAGGTTTAAAAATTTTGTTCTTTGGGGCCTGCTGGTATAGTGGTTGAGTGAGGTGCTTGCCTTGCATGTGGCTGACTCTGGTTTGATTCCCAATACCACAGATGGCCCTGCTGGGAGTGAACCCTGAGCACAGAGCCAGGATTAAGCACTGAGCAGCACCAGGTGTAGTCCCCTGTCTTCCCATTGTTCATCGATTTGCTCGAGTGGGCACCAGTAACATCTCCATTAGTCCTATCATAAGCAAGTGCAACCTAAGGGCATCTACTTGCTCCAGGGACAGGAGGAGCCCAAAACCATTCTTCAGGTTTGGGAACTGAGTCCATAATAATTACTTGTCTTTGGCATAAAAAAGGAAATAAAACACGGGTAGGTGTGGTCCCCAAATAAACAAAATTCTTTGATTATCTGTAAATGTTTGACAGACCATCCATCCATCCATCCATCCATCCATCCATCCATCCATCCACCTGTCCGTCCGTCCATCCGGTCCGTCTGTCTATCTGTCTAGGTAAAAACAAGTTGAGTGTGGAAGAAGTTTAAAAACTGCTCTACAGCATGAATTTAGCTTCCATCTGTGACATATATTTACTATGTTTTGTGTCCTTCACTAGGGATCTATTATGTCTGTCTGTCTGTCTGTCTATCTAGGCTTTCTGGGTCACACCCAGTGATGCTCAGGTGTTCCTCCTAGCTCTGCACTCAGGAATTACTCTTGGTGTTGCCTGGAGGGGGACCATATGGGATGCCGGGGATAGAAGCCGGGTGAGGGGTGGGGATGACCCTCGCCTCCGAATGCTGGACAGTCAATTGAGCTCTCTCCCAGCAACACTGTATTGTTCATGTTGACACAAAGCACTCACCTGCCACCTTGGCAAGGCAGGTGCGGTGCTGCTGTGCCTTGGCCACGTGTGCCAACCTTTGCGGAAATGGTGTCTCATCTCAAGTCTTCACTAAATTTGACATTTGCTAGTAATTTTTTTTTAAATGAGGGAGTGGGGATGGGGAAGGAAGGGAAGAAAAACAGAGGAAAGGGCTTAGGGCCAGAGAGATAGCACAGTGGGTGGAGTGCTTGGTTTTGCCCACATCTGACCCAGGCTCGATCCTGGTATCCCATATGCCATATGGGACCCTTCTCCCCCACTCCTGCCTGAGCCCACCAGCAGTGATCCCTGAGGCCCTCTGAGGTGTGGTCCAAAAAAATTTAAAACCCTAAAAGAAAACAAAAGGCACCCAAAAAAGATAAAAGCAAACAGGAAAGGGAGATCTGCTTCTCATGGGCCAGGCAGACTCCAGGGAAGGCTCTTGTGGCCTAGTCGACTCCCCCCATCCCCTCCGGTCCCAAGGGTCCCTTAGGTCCTCCCACAGCTGCTTTGGGCTGGGGAAATGCAGGGGCTAAGGGAGCTGTGAGGTACAGGACGCCTGTACCCTGTTCGCAGTGCTGCGTTTACAGCAGTTTGAGAAGGTGGAGGTGTGCAGGGGGACCTTCACTTGAGTATCCCCACCCTCAGGAAGCCTGTCCAAGGCTCCTCATTGTGGGGCCCCAGGTTTCTGTCTCCCCACCCCACTACCTCACCTTGCCTTTCTCTTTCCCTTCCCCCTCATTTTCTCCTTTCCTTTAAGTGATGCAGTGACCCATCTTTAAAAATTAAGCATAGGAAATGGAAAACTGAATAATAATAGTAAATGAGTTTTAATTCTACATTTGGAGACATTCATGGAAGAGGTAAGATAAAATAATAGAGAGGAAATGGAGCCTAATGTGTTTATGAAACACTGAGAAACCGGCCTATTTTTTGGGGGGCACACTCGGCAGAACTCAGAGACCAGGTGCTCGATGGGCTGAGAGGTATTAGGAATCAAACCCAGGACCTCGCACATTCAAGGCATGTGCTCTGTGACCTGAACCGCATCAGAATTTTAAATGTGATTTCTTAGCTACGGAAGCAAAATTAAACTTCCATGGACTTTGTTGTAAGAAATATCTTGTTCCCTATGGCAACTTTTTGTTTTGTTTTGTCTTTTTTGGGGTTACACCCCTGATGCTCAGGGGTTACTCCTGGCTCTGCACTCAGGAATTGCTCCTGGTGGAACTTGGGGGACCATATGGGATTCTGGGGATTGAACCCGGGTTGTCTGCTTGCAAGTTAAAGAACCTACCCATTATGCTGTCACTCTGACCCCTGTACATCACTTTTTTTTTTCACTTTTTGGGTCACCCAGCAATGCTCAGAGGTTACTCCTGGCAGTGCTCAGGGGACCATATGGGATGCCGGGTATTGAACTCAGTTTGACTGCGTGCAAGGCAAACACCCTACCCACTGTGCTATAGCTCCGGTCCCCCATCAACTTTAAAATTAAAAAAAAAATTTTGTCCCCTCAAGGCCCATGTCTCTTCTAGAGAGGACAGGCCTGATGCACCCTCGGGCAGCCCCTGGAAGATGCTATTATTATTATCGTCACCATCATTATTATTATTATCGTTATCATCATCATAATTTGATATATATGCCAAATACCAGTAACAATTATAGACCTCATTCCGGAATGGATTGAGGCTCTTTATGTTCCTGGAGCAAGCAGATGCCTTGGGCTCTACTAGCATGAGACAGGACATATGGAGATGTTACTGGGGCCCGCTTGAGCAAATCGATGATTAACGGGAAGACAGTGACAGTGATACAGTGATCATCATCATAATTATCATTATTAACATCACTATTATTATCATCATCATTATTGTTATAATGAAACCAGACAACCCCCGACTCCATGAAGGCCTCCATTTTCCACATCCGACTTCCCTCTCGTCAGAACTCCACCCTGCAGACCAGCCTATCACAGCCCGGCTCGCACAGTCCCTACGCAGCCGCGTGGTTCATCAATAAATGCTGGATTTTGAGATGACTACAAGAGTATGCTACCCACACGGCAGAGCCTGGCAAAGCTACCTGTGTCGTATTTGATATGCCAAATACCAGTAATAATTATAGACCTTATTCCCATGACCTGATGGAATGGTTTGAGGCTCTTTATGTTCCTGGAGCAAGCAGGTGCCCTTGGGCTCTACTTGCATGAGACAGGACATATGGAGATGTTACTGGTGCCCGCTCGAGCAAATCAATGATGAACGGGAAGACAGTGACAGTGATACCCAATAATTGTTACATCAAATTTAAATGTGTTTATATTATTTTTAAATAATATCAATGGCCAGACCCAGAGCTGCACCACTCAGCCCCATGTGGAAGCAACCTACAGAGCTGACCTCCAGTGGTTGGTAGGGGGCTCGGCAAGTCCCTGGCCGAGTCCAACTTTGCTCCAAGGGTTTGCTCACACGCGGGTGGGGGAGGGGGCCATGCTGGCTGGACTTAAGAGCAGGGATTTGGGCTCCTCTGCCCTTTCCTCCACCTCCATGCCAGTTACCCGGAAGAGAGACATGCCAGACCCACAGCTCAGTTGGCGCATAGCCGCTCTGTGACTGCGGGACTGTCTTAGTACTGGTTGTTAGGATCAGGTCTTTCCCAGAATGTTTTGCATTATACACTGTATACAGTACAAGGCCAGTTCTAGTTGTGACCCATCATCCCAGTGAACCTAGCAGGAAGCCAGAGAAAACCCCATACCATGAGGTCAGTAATTTTCAACATCCAGACTCCACAGCTCCTCCGAGCTCCACCGAAGAGAAAAACCTAATCTTTCCCCTTTGAGTTCCATCAGTAAATGCTCGAGATGAGAGCCTTCTACTGAGAGTATACCACCTACAGGGCAGAACCTGGCAAGCTACACATGTTTTATTTGATATGCCAAAAACCAGTAACAATTATTAACCTCATTCCCATGACCTAAAGGAATGGTTTGAGACTTTTCCTGTTCCTAGAGCAAGCAGATGCCCCTGGGGTACACTTGTTTGCAACAGGACGTATAGAGATGTTACTGGTGCCCGCTCAAACAAATCAATGAACAATGGGAAGACAAGTGAATACAAGTGAATATCAATGTTGCATTTTGTCTAATGACTACCCACTACTACTACTAGGGCTTTATTAAATTATGACAGATAATTATGACAGATAATGATAATTGAAAACAGATTAGTATGACCCACAAATAATATACAATCTAATGGGAAACAGATATTAATCAAACTTATGCACAAACATTCAAAACTGAGTATTTAGAATATTTATAGAGAAAAATTTTCCAGACTCTTATATTTCATAGTTGGGTTTTTACTACTATTGAGTTCAGGAAAAAATTTTCAAAGATGAGGTCCTTGATATATGAAATAATTAAAAACAGAGCATTACTTTTTTTTTTTTTTGCTTTTTTGGTCATTCCCGGGCAATACTCAGGGGTTTCTCCTGGCTCTGCACTCAGGAATTACTCCTGGCAGTGCTTGGGGGAACCATATGGGATGCCCAGGTTCGAACCCAGGCCCGCAAAGGCTGGCTTCCTGCAAGGCAAACGCCCTACCCGCTGGGCTATCACTCCAGCCACCAAGCATTACCTATTTTAACTATGCTACCAAACCTTGTCATTTTTTAATAATTGTGGTGCTCAAGTGATCTTACAAGTTTTAGCATAAATTCTTTTCAAACCATTGTTTATACCATTTTATTCTGAGATGTTTATAGTTTTACAATAGATCCCAGTTAACTTTACGACTCTCTGTGAACTGTGTATAAGTGTAACACAGGGCCACCAGACCTGTGTTACACTTTTTTTTTTTTTACTAAACTGTTCAGAAGCTTATTTATTTCTGTGGGCTGTAACAGTGCTTACTGTTGCAGGAGGAAAACAAGTTGGTTGTGCTACATTTTGTATAACAACTTCAGTGGCTGTATCACCACTTCCTCTTTTTTCTATGAATTTTATTATTTTAAAATTTTAATAATTAATTAATTAATTAATTGTCTTTTTTTTGGGTCACACCCGGCGATGCTCAGGGATTTCTCTTGGCTCTGCCCTCAGGAATTACTCCTGGCCGTGCTCTGGGCACCATATCGGATGCCTGGGATCGAACCCGGCCGCCATGTGCTGGCCACATGCAAGGCAAATGCCCTACCTGCTGGACTATTGCTCTGGCCCTTATTTTTTATTCCTTATTATGCCGCCGTGTAATATACAATTCCTCTTCCTGCTTGTTGTTTGTTTATTCTCCATGCATTTGCAGATCTGCTGCTCAACTGCCCATTGTTCTCAATTGGGCTCTTGACAGCTTCAATGGCTGAAGTGACTTTATTCCATCCTTTGTTGTCATTGTCCACTGACCTAAATTTTTCTTTTGTGGTTGTTGCTGATTTGGGCACCTACCTAGTGATGCTCAGGGTTTACTTCTTGTTGAGTACTCAGAGATCACACCTGGTAACACTCAGGGCACTATAGGAGCGCCAGGGTCAAAATGGGGCTTCCATATGCAAGGAAGCTCCTTAAGCGCTCTACTGTTTCTGTGACCCCTAAGTAATTTTCTTTTCTGTTTGTTGACCTGTGCCACAAGCCTGCCTATGCTGTCCTTTTATCTGTTGAGTTTGCATTGCCATTTCATGCCATAAGCTTGCCTGCCTTGTCCATGCTAGACTGATAACCCAAAGTCTGCTTAAGCTTTTGTCTGTATTTGTAGATATTACCTATCCCTACCCTTAGCTATTTCTTCTAATTCACAGTGAAATTTAAATTAATCAATCAGATCATCTTAATATTTAGAGACACCCTCTGCACACTCATTTTTACCATAACAGTAACATACACTACTTTTAGTAGTTGGTATTCTAATTTTTGATAAATAGCATAGAGATGTATGCATACATATATAATAGTTTAATTCTAATAATTATTGTCTTGATGATTGTAATTATTATTACCATTTGAGAGATGTACCTGGCTCTTCTTCGGGTTTACTCCTGGCTCTGCACTAAGGGATCATTCCTAGATAACTTAGAGGACCAGAACTGAACCTGGGTGTGCTGCATGCAAGACAAACATCCTACCAGTGTACTATCATTCTGACCTTCTAATTATTGCTATTTGCAAATGTTTTCCTCTTGGAAAATTTTGTATATGTGAAATTTAATATCATAGACTTTATTTTTCCCCTTCTGGTTCATTATTATTAAGTAAACCAGGGCACATTCTAAATTATTGGAAATATAATTACTAACATATTAAATCTTTCTTCCTTGTTTCTATAAGTTAGTCTCAACCAACGAGAAGCCATCAGATTTAGAGACATAAATGATTACTCTATTGTTTTTTGATATTTATCAAGTCTGATCTCAATTATAATACTATATAGTATTTGGATAATATTTCAAAACAATAAAATTCAATTCAAAGCTATAAAAGTCTTAGTTCACTGTCTTCCCATTCATCATCGATATGCTCGAGAGGGCACCAGTAACATCTCCATATGACCTGTCTCATGCAAGTGGAGCCCAAGGGCACCTGCTTGCTCCAGGAACATAAAAAGCCTCAAACCATTCCATCAGGTCATGGGAATGAGGTCTATAATTGTTACTGGTATCTGGCATATCAAATATGACACGGGTAGCTTGCCAGGCTCTGCCGCAGGTAGCATACTCTTGTAGTCATCTCAAAATCCAGCATTTATTGATGAACCACATGGCCGCTGTAATATGCTGGTCTGCTGGGTGGAGTTCTGATGAGGGGGAAGTTCGGATGTGGAAAATGGAAGCCCTCCTGAAGTGGGGGTTGTCTGGCTTGTTGTGAGGCTCTGCTGGGGTGGCGGGCCAGGGCTAGAACCTGCCATCCCCTCCCGGGCGCCTCATGAGCGGCTGGGCAGGGAGAGCCAGTAGTAGCACTGCCCCATGTCTGTCTCTGGATACTATAAAAATATGATTAACTCATACCCAGATTAGAGTCTCCTCTCCAGTTCGCTTTTTTTTTTTGCTTTTTGGGTCACACACGGCAATGCTCAGGGGTTTCTCCTGGCTCTGCACTCAGGAATTACTCCTGGTGGTGCTCGGGGGACCATATGGGATGCCGGGGATCGAACCCGGGCTGACATTGGCTGGCGCGTGCAAGGCAAACGCCTCTACCTGCTGGGCTATCGCTCCAGCCCCTCCAGTTCTTTAACCCACCCAGCAGTGCTCAAAATGGGCTCACATACCAGGTGCTCAGAATACCAGGTAGTGCCAGAGATTGAATCAGGGGCTCCTGCAAGCAAAGTATGTGCTGGAATCCTTTGAGCCATCCACCAACTCATAAACATGATTTGTATTTAGGGGTTTTATTGAGGGTGTGGAGATCAAACCTAGAACTCAGACATATAAGGCCACTAGCCACACCCCAGGCCCTAAGATTTCTAATTCAATCAAGTTTTGTGCAAGTATTTTTAAAATATTGCTTACTATTTATAAAAATCCAGAATAATATTCTGAAAGTTACTTCTACTTCTTGACTGATTTGTGCAAGCACATTAATATAATTTTCATTTTTCATATTGAAAGCCTAATTTTAAAAAATGTACTTTTATTTTATTTTATTGCCTTTTATTTGCACATCCGCAATTATCAGGGGTTACTCCTGGCTGTTTGCTCAGGAAACCCTGAGCAGAGCTCAGGGGACCATATGGGATGCTGGGGATTGAACCCGGGTCAGCTGCATGCAAGGCAAACTCCCTACCCACTGGACTATCGCTCCGCCCAGCAAATGTACTTTTTATACCCAAAATTTAAAACATGTTGTCTCTGAGAAAGTTATATGTTTTATATTATTTGTAAGAGGTATTAGTGTTTGTTAACTTATTTTATCTTTTGAAAGTAATCTCAATATTATTCAAATGTTGTTTAAGAAATCAGTCATAAAAAGCAATTTCATAAATAGTGTTTTATTTTGAAATATGTGGAATAAACTAAAAATATGCAGAACTTACAGGCACAAAATTTCCTAATAATTTTGATAACACTTTGAAACTTTAAGATTAAATTGATTTTTTTTTAAATGCAAGGATTTTTTTTTTTGGTTTGCTGACTTCCACTTACTAAAAATATATCATAACAAAATGCGGAAGTATCTTTTTTAAAATTCTATCAAGTAAAATTCGGTCTTGATTTTTTTATCTATCTTTGTGAAAGGGATCACTTGTCATTTATCTTCCAGTTGTTCATCGATATGCTCCAGCGGGCACCAGTAACATCTCCATACGTCCTGTTGCAAGCAACTGTAGCCCAAGGGATAGAAACATTTAGTCTTTGTGTTCTTATTTTCTTGGGTTTGCTATAAACTGCTGCTTCTTTAGTGAATGACTAATATTATATAAGTTTTTCAGGAAGAGTAAGAAAGGTTTGCATATGAATTTTATAGCATTGCATTTATTTTCTTACATAAAGTGATTTGAAAATATCAAGTGACATAAGTATAATTCAAAATATATTCCCTCATATTTGGGAGTGTGAGATATTTGGGAATGCAACTCAAGATGAGTGAATAAATCCATTACTTAAATCCTAGAAATATATGTGGTTGAGTAATATAAGCAATATAAGTTTAACAATAACTTATATTGACTCCGACCCGAGTCCACCATCCCGATGGAGCCTCAGAGGAGCCCAGAGAAACCCCCACACCTTGCTGGCAGCGATCTGTGTCACAATCCACACTCTGCAGCTGGTAAGATCTCCCCCCAGCATATTAATCCAGTCTCCAGCCCACAGATTAATCCAGTCTCCAGCCCAGCTTGTCAGAAACCCAGCCTACAAGGACCCGCCCTGCAGAGACCCGCCCCTTCAGAGGAGAGTATTTCAAGCCCAGGAATGCTTGAGCCTAAGACACAGGTACACCCGGCAGAGCAGAAACCAGCTTTCCCCGTTGCCTCCAAATTACCACAAATATTCTACCCACCCCTCTGAGAGAGCCCCACAAAGTAATGAGAATATAGTGCCCGCATGGCAGAGCCTGGCAAGCTGTCCGATGCGTGTTCGATATGCCAAATCCAGTAACAAAAATGTTTATTTTCCTGACCCCGAAAGAGCCCTTAATACGGCAGCAGTAAGAAAGGCAAACAAGCAGTGCCTGATAAAATTTCACGGCTGTCCTAGGCTGCCAAAACGAAGAAGGACTAAAATGACTGTCTGTACTTTCAATGCACGTACACTGGCATCTGAAGCATATATTGAGGATCTGATGCTGCAAGCAAAAAAGATCAAGTATGACATCATTGGTCTGACTGAGATGAGGAGGCGCCAGTCGCATCATGCTGTATTTGACACCGAGAAGAATTGTTCCTTGGAACATGTGATGAAAGAGGCGTCGGTGGCGTTGGTGTCCTTGTCAACACGAACATGGCTGTCAACATTGATTCATTTGAATGCCTAACAAACCGAATAGGATGATTACACTTGAGGAGATGTGGCCCACTGCCAGCAATTTCTATCTTCATTGTCTATGCACCAACATCCACATACAAAGAAGATGAAATTGAGAAATTCTACATGGAATTGGAGGAGTTCTATAAAAAAAGATCACACCTTCTACAAGATCATAGTCGGTGATTTTAATGCCAAGATAGGACCGAGAAGATCGGCTGAAGAACTCCACATCGGGACCCATGGCCTAGAATGGAACGAACAGGGTGAGAGACTCTCTGAGTTCATCATGACCACCAAGACTATTCATGGGAACTCACAGTTTCAGAAGGCTGAAGCGAAACGTTGGACATGGGAATCTCCTGGCGGACAGTTCCACAATGAAATCGACCACATCATCTTCAATCGATGGTTTTGTCTGACTGATGTTGCTGTCGTCCCCAAATTCCAGACAGGATCGGACCACCGTCTCCTTCGTGGCAAAATTCTACTTCCCCGCAATGGGGAGAAAAAGCTGCAATGTTTAAGAAGAGAACTCCCAGAACGACCACCAACTGGGAACTCTTTGGCACCATTGCGGCAACATGGGAAGATACCATCATTGATGACATCGATGAAGAATACAACCGACTGGTTCAGCACCTCTATGATTGTGCGAAGAATGCCGAGAGAGAGAAAGAGACACAAAAGGACGCTTGTCTTCAGAAGATCTTGAGCTCATTTGCCAATGTGGCAAGGCGCGAGCCTCAGGAGACCAAATGCTAACGTCCAAGCTTGCTAAACAGTGCAGAAAAGCGATAAAAGCAGACCTCAAAGACAGAAGAGCAGAAATACTGGAAGATGCAGCAGAAGCCGGGAAAAGTATTCACACTGCCCGCCTGTCCTTCGCCAACTATAAGACCAAGATGACTGCCCTCCGACGCCCTGATGGATCTATCACATCTTCCAGAAAGGCAATGGAGAAGATTATCCAGGACTTCTACTCAAATCTCTTTGATAGCCACATCCACCTGCCCACATACCAAATTCCACAGGATGGATATGTCATTCCCAACGTTCTCCCTTCTGAAATCCGACATGCCATCTCGTCGGTAAAGAAGGGAACAGCACCAGGCCCAGACAAAGTCAGAACCGAACATCTGAAGAATCTGCCGTCGGTACTCATCAATACACTAGCTCGGCTCTTCACATGCTACCTGTCCGAATGCAAGGTGCCCTCCCAATGGAAAACAAGCAGGACAGTTCTACTGTTCAAGAAGGGAGACATTCACGACATCGGCAACTATTGCCCCATCTGCCTGTTGTCTGTCATCTACAAGCTGTTTACATGAGTCACCCTGAACAGGATTAGCAGAACACTAGATGAAGGACAACCATGTGAGCAAGCAGGTCCGGAAAGGATTCAGCACAATCGACCATATCCACACAGTAACCAAGCTCATTGAGGTTTGTAGGGGAGTACAGGATGCCGCTCTGTCTCACGTTCATTGATTTACAGAAAGCCTTTGATTCTGTGGAGACTGAAGCAGTCATCGAAGCCCTAGTCAAACAGGGTGTTCAAAGCCAATACATCAAGATCCTTTGTGAGCTGTATTACGGATTCACCACCAGGATCTCACCATTCTACAAAGAAGTGATCATTGATGTCAAAAGAGGGGTTCGACAGGGTGATACCATCTCACCAAAACTCTTCAGTGCCACCCTCGAGAACATCATGAGACAATTAGAATGGGAAGGAATGGGGAGTGAAGATAGATGGTCGGCAACTACACCACCTCCGCTTCGCTGATGACATTGTTCTAATAACACCAAACATTAGCCAAGCGGCACAAATGCTGGCTGACTTTGACCGAGAATGTGGAAAGGTAGGTCTACAGCTGAATCTGAAGAAAACTATGTTCATGAGAAATGAACTAGTTCCAGAGGCGCCATTCACTCTCAATGGAACAAACATCTCTGAATGCAGCAGTTATGTGTACTAGGTCGAGAAGTCAACATGATGAAGGACCTAAAACCTGAGCTGCGCAGGAGGAAGAGAGCAGCATGGAATGCCTTCAAAGGCATCAAAGAAATAGCTAAAAGGACAAAGAACCTCCGGCTCTGGGCACATCTCTTCGACTCCACCGTTCTCCCTGCATTAACATAAGCCTCAGAGACCTGGGCCCTACGAAAGCAGGATGAGAATGCTATTCGGGTCTCCCAGAGAGGCATTGAAAGAGCTATGCTTGGAATATCACATCTCACTCAAGTGAGTGAAGGAATCTGAAGTTCTGACCTCCGTCCGCTATTCCAGAATCAGGGACGCTGTCTCGTTTGCCAAGGCATCGAAAATCAGATGGGCTGGACATGTAATGCGATTTGGAGACAACCGCTGGACTAGAGCCGTTACCGACTGGATCCCACGGGATGTCAAAAGATCACGTGGCCGCCCACCTACAAGATGGTCAGACTTCCTTGTTAAGACCCTGAAGGAACGGTTTGAGGCTCTTCATATTCCTGAATCAACCAGATGCCATTGGGATACATTGGCACGTGATAGGGTCCAATGGAAATGTTACTGGCGCCCGCTCGAGCAAATCGATGAATAACGGGATTCAAGTGATCAAGTGATCAAGTGAGTAATATAAGTTACTCAAAAACCTGTAAACTTATTTTTGTTTTAACTTATGGATATAGCTTATACATCACTGTCATACATCACTGTCTGTATGACTGTCTTCCCGTTCATAGTCGATTTGCTCGAGCAGGCATCAGTAACATCTCTATATGACCTGTCTCATGCAAGTAGAGCCCAAGGGCACCTGCTTGCTCCAGGAACATAAAGAGCTTCAAACCATTCCATCAGGTCATGGGAATGAGGTCTATAATTGTTACTGGTATCTGGCATATCAAATACGACACGGGTAGCTTGCCAGGCTCTGCCGTGCGGGTAGCATACTCTTGTAGTCATCTCAAAATCCAGCATTTATTGATGAACTGCGCGGCTGTAAGTGGCCGCGCAAGCCGGGCTGTGATAGGCAGGTCTGCTGGGTGGAGTTCTGATGAGGGGGAAGTCCGGATGTGGAAAATGGAGGTCCTCATGGAGTGGGGGTCGTCTGGCTTGTTGTGAGGCTCTGCTGGGGTGGCAGGCCAGGGCTAGAACCCACCCTCCCTCCCGGCACCTCATGAGCAGGTTAACTTATATACTGGAATATAAATATATAAGTATATAAGTTAACTTATATACTGGAAATTATTTGATTCCATCAAATAAGTATATAAGTTAACTTATATACTGGTATATAAGTTAACTTATATACTGGAAATTATTTGATTCCATCAAAAAAAAATTCATCTTTGTCTACAGCCTGAATCTTTAGAAATATTGTATTTACTCCACCTGTTGCACATGGAAAAAATAATTTCCATTTTTCAATTAATTTGATAGACATTTAAAAAATGTTTAGTTATTTTTTAGTGGAACAAAAAATTCTGAGGTGAAAACTAGAATGTGCCATTAACTAGGAGCAGGACAAATGCTAAAAAGAAAATGGCATTTCAGCCACCTGATGAGTTGAAAAGCTTTTTCTGATTTTCAGATATTTTCATATATTTCAGTGTGGGAGACAGATGGAAATATTTGCTAGTGTTATAAGCATGGTGTGAAAGAAATTGCTCCCTGACTTCAGCATCTGTCTTTTGTAAGAGAAAACCGGGAATATGACCAAGCAGGTAAAGAAAAGAAAGATGTATATCAGGATTTTCAACTCCTATTTTATAGGTTCGCATGTTGGTTAGGTGGACATGGAGAGTATCATGCTGAGTGAAATTAGTCAGAAGGAAAAAGGACAGTATAGTATGACTGCATTTGTTAATGGGATATAAAATAAATAGTCTGATACCAATATCCAAGGCCTGGAAATACATGACCAGGTGGACTTGTCAATGGTTGGAATCTAACACGAGTGAGTGAAGGTCACAGGCTGGGCAATGTGCTAACAGTTGTTGGAAATGGTAACACCAGACTAGATCTGAGCATTGAATATAGGCAAAACTATATACATTGAATATAGGCAAAGCTATATACATATATCCCCTAGCTATGTATTGAAACCCAAAATTTTTAAGAGAAAGGAGAAAGACAGAGTGAGAGGAAAAAATGAAATAAAGAAGAGAGGAGGAGGAGGAGAAGGAAAAGGAGGAGGAGAAGGAGAAGGTTAAGAAGGAGGAGGAATAGAATGTGAGGAGGAGGAGGAGGAGAAGAAGAAGAAGGAGAAGAAGAAGAGGAGGAGGAGGTGAAGGAGGTGGAGTAAAAGAAGGAGGAGAAGGAGGAGAAGGAGAAGGAGAAAGAGAAGAAGGAGAGGAGAAGAAGGAGAAGGAAGATAAGGAGAAGAGGAGGAAGAGGGAGGAAGAAGAGGAGGAGTAGAAGGAGGAGGAGAAGAAGGAGGAGAAGGAAGAGAAGGAGGAGAAGGAGCAGGAGAAGAGAAGGAGAAGAAGAGAAGAAGAAGAATGAGAAGGAAGAGAAGGAGGAGGAGGAGAAGAAGAGAAGGAGAAGAAGAAGAGGAAGAAGAAGAATGAGAAGGAGGAAGAGAGGGAAAAGAAGGAGGAGGAGGAGAAGGGGAAGGAGGAGAGGGAAGAGAAGGAGGATAAGGAGGAGAAGAAGAGAAGGAGAAGAAGAAGAGGAAGAAGAAGAAGAATGAGGAGGAGGAGGAAAAGAGGGAAAAGAAGAAGGAGGAGGAAGAGAAGGAGAAGGAGGAGAAGGAAGAGAAGGAGGAGAAGGAGGAGAAGAAGAGAAGGAGAAGAAGAGGAAGAAGAATGAGAAGGAGGAGGAGAAGGAGAAGGAGGAGAAGGAAGAGAAGGAGGAGAAGGAGGAGAAGAAGAGAAGGAGAAGAAGAGGAAGAAGAAGAATGAGAAGGAGGAAGAGAGGGAAAAGAAGAAGGAGGAGGAGGAGAAGGAGAAGGAGGAGAGGAAAAAGAAGGAAGAGAAGGAGGAGAAGAGAAGAAGAGGAAGAAGAAGAATGAGGAGGAGGAGGGGGGAAGAGAGGGAAAAGAAGGTGGAGGAGGAGAAGGAGAAGGAAGAGAAGGAGGAGAAGGAGAAAGAACGGGAAGAATAGAAGGAGAAGAAGAGTAAGAAGAAGGAGGAGGAGGAGAATGAGGAGGAGAAGATGAAAAAAGGAGGAGGAGTAGGAGGAGAAGGAGAAGTAGGAGGAGGAGGAAGAAGAGGAAAAGGAAGAAGAGGAAGAAGAGGGAAGAGAATAAGATGAAGAAGAAGAAAGAAGATGAAGAAGAAAGAAGAAGAAGAAAATGAAGAGGTGGAGGAGGTAGAGTAAAAAGAGGAGGAGGAGGAGAAGGAAAAAAAGGAGATGGATAAAGAGAAAGAGAAGGAGAATAAGAAGAAGGAGGAGGAGAAGGAAGATAATGAGAAGAGAAAGAGGAAGAGGAGGAAGAAGAGGAGGAGGTGGAGGAGGAGGAGTAGAACAGGAGAAGGAAGAGAAGGAAGGAGGAGGAGAAGGAAGAGAAGGAGAAGAAGGAAGAGAAGGAGAAGGAGGAGAAGGAGGAGAAGAGCAGGAGGAGAAGAAGAGGAAAAAGAAGAAGGTGAAGGAGAAGAACGAGGAGGAGGAGGAGGAGGAGGAGAGGAAAAAGAAGGAGGAGGAGGAGAAGGAAGAGAAGGAGGAGAAGGAGAAGGAGAAGGAAGAGAAGGAGGAGAAGGAGGAGGAGAAGAAGAAGACGAAGAAGGAGAAGAAGAACGGGAGGAGGAGAAGAGAAAAGAAGGAGGAGGAGGAGAAGAAGTAGGATGAGGAGGAAGAAAAGGAAGAGGAAGAAGAGGAAGAAGAAGATGAAGAAGAAGAAGAAAGAAGATGAAGAAGAAAAGAAGAAAAGAAGGAGAAGAAGAAGAGGAAGAAAGAAGAAGAAAAATGCCTACTATAGAGACAGGTTGTGGTAGGAGAGAGGGAATTCGGGGATATTGGAAGGGTGGTGAATGTTTCAGTGTTGGAACACTGTGACACCCAATCACGAAAAGCTTTGCAATTGTATCTCTCACAGTGGTATAATAAAATTTAAGAAAAGTATTTCCTAGCTTTATTTGCTTCGATTTATGTTCAAGTGTCTGACTTTTGTTCTCCTACATGAAAGTTTTGTGTTAGGTAGGAATTCAGGGAAGGATTAATACATGAATGGTGCTGAAACCCTCTTTGTTGGAGGACATGTTTAGCTAACCTGGGAGCTTTGTTGTTTTGCCCACTCCCAGCTTAATCTTATTTAAGTCAAGGTTCATTCTAATGAGACCTCTCTTCTATGTAAACACTGCTAGAGGGTGTGGCAGTTACAGAAGTCACCTTGATTGAATAACTTCTGACTTATACATCTACTAAGACTTCTATGTTTTCTAGATTGGGCACAGCTCCTCTTTATACCCACTGCACCCAGCGTGGGACAGTAGAATTTACCAGGAGACTACCACCCTGGCTACGCTGAGACTATAGGAAGAATCATACTACTTTGCTCTAAGCAGGCGAGTGTGACCCTTTCAGTACATGAGAACAAGATACTCAGAATCACCCTGGTGCAGATAATAATAAGAAGGACCTTGTGGGTACCATCTAGATTACATGAAGCTCATGAAGTTAAGATGTATTACTTTATATCAGCCCTCTCTCTCTTTCCAGTGTTTTACATAAGAGATAATCTTGGTAGAAAGGATTAGACCTTGGCATAACCTTTGTTTATACCTGCAATAGGGTATGGCACTACACTCTGTTTAGAGTTCTTTGTTGACATGACCCTCCCGATTGGATTACTTTGGTGTATATAAGGGGGCTGACTTGAGGTCCCTTCACCTTTTAGCTTTGGGCCTCTTAGCTTTCGGCTTTTGGCTTTTGGCTTTTTGCTCTTTGGCCTTTTGCTCCTTCTGGACAGAACTCAGCTCGGGTGAGATCCTCTCTCTTTGGTAGGAGACTTAGGTTCCCATTTTCACATGAGAATTACCTTTCATCTTGTTTAAACCAATAGTTCATTTTTAAAGCAAATTTATTTTTATTAAATTAACATGATATAGATCATTACAAAGCTGCTGATGATTTGGTTTCAGTCATACAGTACTTGCACATCCATCCCTTGACCAGTGTTCATTTCCCAACAGCAATGTCCCCAGTTTCCTTCACCCCACCCCAAGCCAGACTCTATTGCAGGCACTTTTTATTCTCTCTCACTCCACCCCCACTTTTGTGAATTGTGACTTGCAGTACAGACACTGAAGGGTTATCATGTATATCCTTTAACCTACTTCCAATACTCAGTTCTAGTCTAGCGTTACAGTTTCCGTTTATTATTGGCAATCTGTTCCCTTCTCTATCTTACCCATCCTTCACCTCTCATAGCTTATGGTAGACTCCAAGTATTGACAAATTCTCCTGGCCCCTGTTCTGCCTGCTGTTGGATATTAGTCTATAGTATTTTTTAAATATCCCACAAGTGAATGCAGTCATTCTATATTTGTCATTTTCCTTCTGAGTAATTTCAATCAGCATGATACAATTTATGTCCATCCAATTATAGGCAAATTTCATGATTTCATTTTTCCTAACAGCTCTTAAAGTTCTTAAAGGTGACTGGAACCTGGAAACACCTAGAGTTTCAAATATTTAAGGTTCCTAGAGTAAGTCTCAAAATCTACTAATTTAACTCATTTAAGATGCACCTGAGCATTGGGGATTTTCTCAGCTAACCATAATATACAATCAACTTTGACACCTACTGGTTTAAACATTTTCTTTTGTTTGGCTTTTTTTTTTTATTGGTGGACCGAGAAGGGCTCTGTTATAGTCCAAGGCAATTGTTAACTGGAACATCTATTTTACATGGTTGCATGTAAAATATTTCATTCAGTATTTTCTTATGACTTACTTAGTCTATTTGTTAAGTTTAAATGAGCTCCCAGAGTGCTAAGTGCACTATATCAAATGCGTTAAATCTAAAATAGTCTCTATTTATATACTACTACTATACTTAGGCTTTTTTTCTTCTTTTTCTACTTGATGCTAAGAGAACCGAATGATTTAGTTTAATTTTATGTAAACAATTAGTAATTTAAACAACATTTAACATTTTTTGTTGGAAAATACATTTTGGTTGTCTTCCCCATCCTCCACTTAAAAACTATAAAAAAATAAAATTCTTTGAAAAGCAGTTTGAAAATGATCAGGACAGAAACAGGATCAGACAGAAACTATCATAATAAAATCAAGTGCCTTTATTTTATGTCAGTATCAGACAGCTTCATTATTATCTAGTGTAATTTGGGGAGGTAATAAAATTTTGGTGGTAAATATTTGGTAGAACATGTTTACTGAGAAAAATTCTGTGGAATAGCACAGTAAAACTAAATATAAGTAGCTGCCTATCAGTGGCCTATAGAACTCTGTAATCTATCTGTTTACTCTACCCAGCAATAAAATACAAACTACACTTAATATTTGACTAAATTTCCTTACTTCTTAATCTATAATTAATCAATTATAGACCTCATTCCGGAATGGATTGGGGCTCTTTATGTTCCTGGAGCAAGCAGATGCCTTGGGCTCTACTAGCATGAGACAGGACATATGGAGATGTTACTGGGGCCCGCTCGAGCAAATCGATGATGAACGGGAAGACAGTGATACAGTGATACAGTGATACTTCTTAATCTACCTTTTTCTGACACCATAATTGCTGGCCCTGGAACTCTGGGTTACTATTAGCTCAAAGCCATTTTGATTTGGGGCCAGAGCGATAGTCCAGTGGGTAAGGTGTTTGCCTTGCATTCAGCCAACCTGGGTTTGATCCCTGGCATCCCATATGGTCCCCGAACACTGCCAGGAGCAATTCCTGAGTGCAGATCCAGTACTAACCCCTGAGCATCACCATTTTGCTTTGCCTTGAGGCCAGGTACTAATGCTAGTCAGATCCCTCTTGTGCAGACCACAATAGGAGATTGGGGGTAGGATTGGAAAAGACAGATTTTTAATAAATCTTTGAATAGTGGTTTATTTTTATCATGAATGCAATTCTAGCCTTCAGGGTATTTCTCTCATAACTCCCACGGGCGCTCCTATGGGACACTTTTATCACATGTAGTATTTTTTGGGAGATAGCCTGGATGAGTTTGTATCCACCATTTTGGAATTAGCCCTCCTAGATCAAGGTGCTATACTAGTCTGCCCCCAGGCAAGCTGACATGGCTCTCTAAAAGCAGAGCATGTCGAATTAATCTGGAATAGATATGAAACTTGTGAGCATTTGGAGAAATACAGCTAGCTATATGATGTTCATGTTCATGGTCAAAAATATGATATGCTTTTTCCCATGTATTAAATTCTGCATTGCCTTTGTTCTCAGGTGTGGTTCCCCCATCTCCACAAGTGCCTTTCATAGGAGCCTGAGATGTAGGGACTTAGTCCTGGCAAATACAATTTGTTTAGACCCGAGCTAGGTGTGTTTCAAAACTTGCCTTTTGAAGAAAAAGGATCTTGGTTTTGGATCCCAACCTTAACATATGGTCCTGGTTTTGGATCCCAACCTTAAAATATGGACTGGATTCAGCCAGGATTTGGAGATTTGGATTTCTCCTGGCATTGAGTCTTATTAGAAGTGTTTGTTTAATTATTGGTGATAAGTAAAATCCACTGGAACTGTGCTGAGCTCATGAATTTTTTTTCCATTCACTGTCGACTTATAAGGTAAAAGGGAATTTGTTCCCTTCCTTACTGTCAGGTACTCTAGCATGCCCCAGCACTTCCCACCTGTTTTTCTATACATTATCTCATAAATGTAATATTTTTACTCATACATATTATATATATTTATATTTATGAAAAAGTATGAGAAAAATTATTGTTGAGAGAAAAATGAAGACCTGAAGCTGGTTCATAGTTGCATGTAAAAATGATTCAGACTTTTAAGAAAAATTAGTAATTTTACATATTGTTTTAATTTCTACTAAGAAAATCTCATCCCATCACAGCCCATCACAGCCCGGATCATCGACACCCACCCTGCAGCAGTTTTTTCCTCAATCCAGCCCAAGTATCCTGGTCCAGAGACTCTCAGACATGGGGCAGAGCTGTTCCTTGCTCTCCCTGTGCCCAGCCGTTCATAAGGCAGTCGGGAGGCATGGCAAGTTCTAGCCCTGGCCCACCATCTCGGAAGAGCCTCACAACAAGCCAGACCACCCCCCCCCCTCATTCCACGGGCATCGCCATTTTCCACATTTGGACTTCCCTCTCGTCAGAACTCCACCCAGCAGACCAGCCCATCACAGCCCGGATCAACGACACCCACTCTGCAGCTGTTTTTTCCTCAATCCGGCCCAGGTATGTTGGTCCAGAGACTCTCAGACATGGGGCAGAGCTATTCCTTGCTCTCCCTGTGCTCAGCCGTTCATGAGGCAGTCGGGAGGCATGGCGGGTTCTAGCCCTGGCCCACCACCCCTGCAGAGCCTCACAACAAGCCAGACCACCCCCCTCATTCCACGGGCACCACCATTGTCCACATTTGGACTTCCCTCTCTTCAGAACTCCACCCAACAGACCAGCCCATCACAGCCCGGCCACAAGTGACAGCGTGGCTCATCAATAAATGCTTTATTTGGAGGTGTTTAAAAGAGTTTGCCTCCCGCCGGCAAGCCTGGCAAGCTTCTCGTGTTGTATTTGATATGCCAAATTTCAGTAACAATTATATTAGGTCATTCCCATGACCTAATATAATGGTTTGAGGCTCTTTATGTTCCTGTAGCAAGCCAATGCCCCTGACTCTACTGGCATGAGACAGGACATATGGAGATATTACTGGTGCCCGCTCTAGCAAATAAATGATCAACGGGAAGATTGTGATCGTTATCGTGAATATATTTCAAACATTGTTTAGGCTTTCCAAGTAGCAAAAATATTACAGGACCTAGGGAAAGTGAATTATTAGGTTAATAGTGTTGTTTGAAAACAGTGATTAAGCGAAAGTCAACAGAAAGTATAGGAACTTTCTTTCTCTACCTATTCCTTCTGATGTTTCTTACTAATTTGACTCAAATTTCTAGTCATATCCTTTGATAATGCACAAATATGTGCATGCCTTAGGAGAAGACTAAAAATATACCTTTTTTCTGAAAACTGCTAAAGAATATCCAATTTTATGAATGCTTGATGGAATGTATCAGCTATATATATTTATATCAATATGTTATATATATCAATATATTCTTTATTTCTTTGTCTCTCATTTTCAATTTCTACTCTTGTACTTATGATTTCCATGTTAACCTTTCTCTGATATGTAGAACTCTGAATAATTAAGCAGTACTGACTATTTAGTATGAAATGAATACTTTTCAACTGATGGGCTATATCATTGAGAACATAACTGTCAGTCTATTACCCTTATTTTGATTGATTCCCTGGAGAAAAATATTATAATCTTCTGATGGGAAGATAAAGTCATTATGGCAAATAAGGGAAGGAATATGACAGGAAGGTAAATTGAAAAAGAAGTTTTTGCACAGTGTATGTTGATTTTCACTTAACCACTTAACTACTATTATGACATTTCATTATCATACCTAACACATACCTTCTGTAAGCAATGCCCTTTGCTTCATCCTTCAGATACATTGAAAACAAAAAAAAATAGTGGGGGGCTAGAGAAATAATACAGCTGGTAAGAGCACTTACGAATTCCACAGACCTAGTTTGGATTCCTAAAACCCATATGGATCTTGAGCTCTGACAGGGAATGCTACCAAGAGCAGATTCAGGAATAAGCCCTTAATACTGCTGGGTATGCTTCACACAACAACAACACTAAAAGTAAAAATATTTCTTGGCAGACCCTACAAGCCTTCATGTACCCACCCATACCTAAAAAGACAGTATTGCCTGTTGCTGTCAATCTAGCTTCCTCCAATCCATGTTCACTGACTAGACCAGAGACTACATACCCTAGCCTATATCCCTTCCCCAGTGTTGCCAGATGAGTCAGTCCCAATATCCAGGGAATTCAAGGGCACCCATTTTTGTGCAAACAATATTTTACTTCATCCATGTCAAACAATGTAATGAGTGGTGGGAAACCATGCTGTCTTATAAGTGACAGGATACACACTTTTAGCGTACTGGCAAAAAAGGGAGGTTCTAGACCCGCCCTAGCTTGCCCCTCTAAAATGCCTTTACCATTTGAATAATAGTGCTATAAACACTTGACTGTTAGTATAAATTTCAAAATCAACACTCTGTGAAACTGCAGTGAAATTAGTCAGTTACTGGCAATGGAAATTAAATAATCATTGGAAGAAAAATTCAATTATCTCAAGGAAGAATTGATTTAAAGTATGAAAGAATTCATATAAATGTAACTTAAAGAGTGAAGTAATGCAATATCAAGTCACAGCAATATAATTCTGAATGTGGAGAATAATATCTGTCATCTTGAATACAAAACACAACTCAACAATGAAGCACAAGAGAAAAGTAAAATAATAGAAGAGAATGTAAGATAGCTAATTGATAACAGCAAGTGGAATAATTTCTCAGTTATAGGCATTTGGGGTTCAGCAGTGTCCCCAACAGATATTGCAGTTCAACAGGCTCCAATGGTGTGTTTGAGGCCAACAACCATTTCCCTCAATGAATAGACAAAGGAACAGAACCACAGATTCTTTGGTAGTCAGAGGCTCTTTTTTATAATTTCTCATCTCCTATCATCTCTCTCTCTTTCTCTCTCTTTCCTCTATCTTCTTCTCCCTCTTCCTCTCTTTTTCTCTCCCTCATTCCATTCAAGTATGCTAGTTCTATACCTCAGATTTGGGGACGGTATTTTCAAGAGGTTATAGATTTTGATCCTGAGACAATGAGAAGGTGCAAAAGCCCCTCTTTCTCTTGATGGTGGGGCAATCTACCAGGGAACCTCTTCCCAGAAATAGGAATTCTGCCGTGGGGCTACAGACCTGCCCATACAGAGGCAGAATCAAGGCTTGTTGTTTTCTCCTGGAAAGGTATTTCAGGAGAAATTTGCTTGTAATCAAGTTTCATAATAATATTTCTAGTCATTTTATATAGACACAGTTTGAGATACATTTATCTACACCCAGGATTAAGTATAATGGGGACATCTCACTACATATTACAGACTACAGTTCTGAGGTCAGATTAGCATTTTTCCTAACCCCAATGAAGTCCCAAATCAGTTGCTTATCTTTGCGTCAGGACAGAGTTTGTTTCATAACTGTGATAAAAATTTATTATACTGCCTATGACGTTTTGCCTGTCCAATGTTGAGACCAGGGTAGCTTACTCACAGCTTGTCCTTGGTCCATCTAAGTCTCAAGATGGGACCCTTCTTTGGGGTATAAGGAATTAGAATCAATTTACAGGCAACTGAGGCTTAAGTTAGGAAATATGACAGATGTCCAGGAGTAAATATTTCAGTGTTAATAAACTCCTATATTACAAATACATGGGGCCGCCGTTTTCCACATCCGGACTTCTTTCTCATCACAACTCCACCCAGCAGACCAGGCTATCACAGCCGGCTCGCGCAGCCGCTAGCAGCGCGGTTCATCTATAAATGCTGTATTTAGAGGTGACTACAAGAGTATGCCACCTGCACAGCAAGCCTGGCAAGCTGCTCGTGTGTCGTATTTGATATGCCAAATACCAGTAACATTTATATTAGGTCATTCCTATGACCTAATATAATGGTTTGAGGCTCTTTATGTTCCTGGAGCAAGCAGATGCCTTTGGGTTCTACTAGCATGAGACAGGACATATGGAGATATTACTGGTGCCGCTCTAACAAATAGATGATCAACGGGAAGATAGTGATAGTGATAGTGACAAATACATAACTTGAACTGTTTTTCTGTGTCTATAAAAAACGACATTTCTCGACCATAAGAATATGCAAAGGGCATCCAGGAAAGAGACACAGTATCAAAGGGGTAGGAGGATACCCAGATTACCTTTGACCCTAGATAATAGACATAAGGACTGGAGAAAAAGAAACCAAGGTGAAGCGATGTACACATTACCTTGGCTCCTATGTCACTGAACGAGAATGACGGGGATGGAGAAAATAAGGTGGGGTAAGAAAGGTTGGATCAAGGTAATGGATAGGGATTAGGAGTCTGGAGCATATCAGTGGTGTAGAGGTATGGTATTTGTATACACATAAACTGTAGTGTCAACAATATTTTAAGCCTTAGATACAAACTATAACAAACAAATTTAAAAGCCTGTCAGTGAGGCAGACTGGGAAGTAGAAGGGAACCTGGGTACACTGGTGGAGGGAAGTTTACACAGATTTGGTGTTGGACCATTGTACACCTGTAACTCAACTATTAATAATTGTAAATCATGGTACCTTAATATTAAAAGCTGTTTCTTATGTAAAAACATAATTAAAATAACATTTTAAAGATATTAAACAATATAATTATTAGTTAAACCATGAAGAGACTATTAAATATGTGTAGGTATTTTAATATGTTAATGTTGCAATTTGCATTAATTCAACCATATGCAACCACATGCTGAGATCAGTATGTTAAAGTAGTTTTTAAATATTTAAAAGTATTATTTTAAACACAGCAAAATGGTTTCCTCTACCTTTACTTATATCTCCACATAAGTAATTGACCAACTTTAAAGTTATATTTGTTTTACAACTCTGATAATATCTTCCAGTAAGCAGTAAACAATATGTCTCTATAAATGAGCACAGATAGTCTCATATATGAATGGCCACTGCATTAAATGATTTTATGTTCGTTCATCCAGCTATTTATTAGTTAGAAAATTTGAATTCCTAACTTTTGTCATAAACAAGAAAGTTGTTTGTAAATTAAGAATCCTTGTTTACCAATGATTCTTTGTTTCATGTCCCTACTATGTAGGAAAGGTTAATAAACTTCTGTTCTCATGTTCTCAAGCCTTTTATTTCTACATTATTGTTCTCTAGAGAAATTTGAGGTTCCTCTTGATTAATTTAAGGTCTGTCTTCTCAGTGAATCACATAGAAAATAATATTTTTAAAACTTGGAGCAACATACTTGATAACTGAATATAATGGTTTATTTCTAATTCTGTGTTACGATTTCTTCTTAAGAATGAAGACTTAGCATATATATGCTACAGTAAAAAGGAAGAGTTCTTTATTTCTCTAATGAGTGTCATTTTGCTAGCTTGAATACTTTTCTTATTTTATTTCTTAAAATAAGTGCTCTTATTAAAATATCTATTATTATTGCTTGAATACCCTAATTCAGAGTCAATGCCTTTTTCTCAGAAAAATTAAATACATTCAGGCTTTAAAAAGTTACTGGGCATATAGACCTCCTGGTCTGTGAAAGCATTTGCTTCTCCTACAATATGAGAATAAGTGCAGCTTTGAAATACTTTTTATATTTCACTAAATGATATTAAAATAATTAAAATAAATTTGAGACTTAAATATACTCATTACTCTGCTATTCCTTTTAGTTTAATATGTGGAAATGGAAGAAAGAATTATCAAATTAAAATTTATATTTAAATATAAATACAAGAGTATAAGGTCAAACTTAGAGTCTTATTAATAGTCACTCTTTTGAAGCAGTTGCAAAATAGCATATCTACCACCAGAGCAGTTATAATTAAAATGAGTATAAATACTGTTTTATAACATTGCAATTTGTTATTAGGTAACATTAGACTTTTTAAATTGCAAACACAAATAAAAACTAAACGAACACTACAGAGTCTAATTAGTTATTAGAGGGATAAATAAAATTAAAAGTTTAAGCCAAAGAATCTTATATATATACCAGCCAATTTAATTATCTTTTCATTTCAACACTTTACTAGAAAAGTATTTTTTCATGAATGGCTAACGATGTTTCATTAGACAATCCCAGAAATGCTCATATCTGCTTAGTAATACTCAATGTGAAAAGTCTGAACATTGGAACTTTTACTGAGTATTTATACGTGTGTGTATAAAACAGAGAGCATAAATAAGGACAAAGAGAGAAGCTATTGTTAAAATCATTTTACTTGGAGCTGTAGCAATAGTACTGCTGAATACTGAAATGTATATCACAAATACTATAACATTTTGTCACATAAAATTATATAATTTTATAACTTGCCCATAAATTATTTTGGAAACATACATGAGTTTTTCTTTCCTGATCAGTAATTGGAAGACATGTTGTCATTTTTATTTGAATTAATTTTAATTTTTAGGATGAAAATTTTCCTGCCTCTCAAGGTGTTGCATGTGTTGCTGTGGTGCCCAACTGTGTCAGCAGGTGGCAAACAAGAGATAGGCTTGTCTATACCCAGGGCTCTGCCCCGTGGGCCCTGGATGGTTGATTGTCTGACATTGAAAAAAATAAATTGGGCCCCCAGGAATGAACCCAGAGCCACAGGAGAGTCTGGTAATCTACCTGTGGTGTGTTCGATATGCCAAAAACTTAACAATAATGGGACTCATTCCCAACAAGTGGAGACTTTACTGGTGCCCACTTGAGCAAATCCATGAACAACCGGAAGACAAGTGACAAGGGATAAGGATGAAAATTTTAAGTGTCCTCTTCCCTGTAATAGTGAAATATAAGGTCACAAATACCAGAACATGGATCTGTATGGTCTGGCATCTTATATCATCTATACCACTGCCACTCATCAAGCATAGATTCTATATTTAAGGAGAAACAAACTTGCATTATCTTAATGAAAATTGAAAAATATTTATTGAGAGCATATTCTAGATTGTGTTTCTCCCCTATGGTTCCCTATTGGCTTATAAGATAGTCCAAGGAAGCTACAGACAAAAATCTTATACATTGATTCTGTCATGAGAATGGTGGGTGGGCAACCAGATTGATGGCAGACAAAAGAAAGGAAATAATATTGAAGGGAGCCACAGTCAGAAAAATGATGAGACTCTGGACTAGTCTCACTGTTCTGTTTGTTCTGTTATCCTACTTTTGAGTGCTTAGACAGTACAATACATTTGAGAATTATTTTCCTCCTTTTTGCAGATGAAGATACAGAATCCAAAAGGCAAAAGATCAATTTCAGAAGGACTTCTGAGTCCACAAATATAATTAAAAGCTAATTCCAGATCTGGTCTTCTTCCTATTATTCCAACTGAATTAAAATGATGATTATAAATGACAACTGCATTGGGTTTTATATCACGAGCTATAATAGGTTTTCAGATTATGCATAGCTTTACAAAGAGTGATTCAGGAAATGCAGGGAGCAGAACTGCAGTGATTTTTAGTATTCAATTTTAGTCTAGCCAAAGAGAAAACATCTGCTGTCTTCATTGCTGCTCTCACTGTTGGAGGTGCTCTTCTTAGGTTGCTGCTTAGCCTGAAGGGATAAAAGCAGCTGAATGTACTGGAAGAATTTGTTTATTCCATGGTTTAGAAGGTTATACTGGTATACCCACTATCATTGGGATGCAAACAGAGAGGTGAATGTCTTTACTTTTGCTACCTTCATGTTGTTTGGGGGAATGGTGTCATTTTAAAGATCTCTATCATTAAATTTTTGTGCAGGCCATGTTTTGATATTTGGTCCATAGAGGATCATTGTAAAACTATTTCAAATGATATTTCAGTTTTACATAATGTGCAGTATTTATTATAAGAGGAAGAGATAGAAAGTTTAGGAGGGGAAATTTATCCTGAATGATTAAGATAAGTGGACTTAAAATCAAAACACTTATTATCTAGGAACCTTTGGGAAGCCAAATGACTTATGGTCGTATACTCTAAGTAGAGCACCAATAGTGTTTGGTAAACTTGAAAGTGATGATATGTGCAAAACACTTAACAGAGTGGACCAAATGAAACAAACAGATAATTTTGGGATTGGAAGGGGTTTCAAATTTTCAACCAATTATGTTATGAACTTCGATACATTGGAATTAAATTTGTTGCCTTTATACTAGTATTTTAATTGGAAAATTCAAATTGGACAAAAATTGTAATCTTGGGGGGGGCTTTTTAAATCACACCCAGCATTGCTCAGGTGTTACTCCTGTCTCCGCACTCAGTAATAACTCCAGGTGGTATGGGATGCGAGGATTAAACCCAGGTCAACCAGCAAAAAAAAAAATAATAATAAAATAAAATAAAATAAAAAAAAACAACTGGGGCCAGAGCGATAGCCCAGCAGGTAGGGCGTTTGCCTTGCACGCGGCTGGCCCATGCCGCCCAGGTTCGATCCTCGGCATCCCATATGGTCCCCCAAGCACCGCCAGGAGTAATTCCTGAGTGCAGAGCCAGGAGAAACCCCTGAGCATTGCGGGTGTGACCGAAAAAGCAAATATAAATAAATAAATAAATAAAATAAACCCAGGTCAACCGTGTTCCAGGCAAACACCCTATCCACTCTACTATCCTCGGGCCCCTATAATTCTTATTTAATTGAATCAGTTCAGATTTTATTAAATGTCAGGAAAATTTCTTTTCTGTTTTCTCAGCATGTTGTTTGGGGGCATCTTAAACTGCTATCTGCTGTATTTTAGGATCTATAATAAAGGCACAGACATCAGTTAGGACATTATTAGATGTCCTATACAATGGTACTATATAGGTACTATATAGCAAGAGCTGAGCTATACAGTACCACTGACCAATAAGCAAGAGCTAAGCTATACAGTACCATTGTTCATGGTGTTTCACTGACCAAATTAAGCATATGATACCTTTTACATTAATTGACAGATATAAAATATCTCTACAACTTTTGTCTTCTCTTGGAAAGAAACTTGGTATTTTCACAATATTACAGATTTTCTATTAACATGGAAGTGGATTTTCCTGTGCTTGTGAGTTCTTGAGAATTGTATGAAAGATTTACATACAAAACACAGACAACAGAAAGCAGTAGTCAGGGGCACAAAGTGCCTGGGGTCAAATCCCAGTTCCACCAGTCACAGCTGTGTAACTTGAGTAAATTCCTTAACTTCTCTGGGCCGAGTTTCTTCATCTCCGAAGAAGGGACAATAGTAACAGTGCACTTCATGAAATTGTTAGGAAGAATGAATTCATCGGTCCATATTTGTAAAGTGCTTCTACAATAACTGGTACATAGTGCGTATCATATAAGTATCTGTTAAGATAGAAAATAAAAGATGCATAATACTTAATATTGAAATAAAAGGAGGCATTTTCTATGCTAACAAATAAAATTGTGATGAACCAATGGAAAAAATACTCAGAAGAAAAAATTGTTTATTGTACAGATGGTTCAAGGTCCCTCCCCAGATGTTTAGGTTTCTCTATTACCAGTAGACTACGTCCTTATCCTGTCCCTACTGCTGCTCAGTCCAGTGTATGACTACCCTGTCCTGTCACACGCAGATCTACTGGGCCCGCGAAAGAGCGTCACTGCCCCGCAGTGCTCTCTATATTACATGCTTTCTGGGAGTTGGACGCGGCCTCCTGTGTGGCCCAAATCCCTGTGCTCTGCGCTTTTTGCTGGGCCTCCCAACTGTACCCCAAGAGTTCCTGTTGCCTAGTCCCAGGTTTCCTACTCTCAAGCCATGGCCCTGTGCTTGTGAGTGAAAGTCCTGGGTTTCGCGACTTTACACCTTCCTGCGAGTTCAAGCCCAGCCTATACCTGAGTTGTTGGGGGTTGGAGTCCATCCTGTATTCTGCCCCTAGCTGGCCCTGAGCTTCCGGCTTGCACTAAGCCCTGAGCTGCCACATGCAGGCCTACCTGACCTGGAGGTCACGTGGAAAGAGAGTGGTGGGTTCCAGGGTGTCTTTATTCAGAGAGGATTGGAGAGCGAGCTTCTGGGGGGCTGGTGAAAGATGGAGAATTGCCATCCTCATGTCTCTTCTCTCTGTGGGATTGCATTGTATCTACAGAAACAGCCTACCACCAGCCAGCTGCTTCTACGTCCTGATTAGCTCCGTTTCAGATTTTTTTTAAAAAATTATTATTCCACTATGAGACATACAATTACAAAGGTGTTCGTAATTGGTTCTTGGCAATACAGTATTCCAGCACCCATCTCTCCACCAGTGCCCCATTCCCAACACCAATGTACCCACACTCCCCTCCTGACCACCCCCAGTCTGCCTTTATAGCAGGTACCCCCCTCTTTTTCTCTCTTTCTCTCTGTCTCTTTATCTGTCTCTGTCTCTGTATCTCTCTCCCTCTTCTTTTTACACAGTGTGACTAGCCCTGCAGACATTTAGGGTTTATCATGTGAATCTCTTTGTGTATATTCAATGGTAAGTTCTAGTCTGAGGTTGCCATTTTTCCACATTTAGTAAAACACTGGTTTTACTAAATCTGTCCTTTTCCTTCTGACTAATTTCACTCAGCATGATAGTCTCCATATCCATACATTTGCAGGTAAATTTCATAATTTCGTCTTTTCTGACAACTGCATAGTATTCCATTGAGTAGATATACCACAGTTTCTTTAGCCAGTCCTCTTCTAGGGTACTTAGGTGGTTTTCAGATTCTAGTTTTTGTGAATAGTGCAGCAATGAATAAAGAAGTTCAGACAGTGTTTCTGCTATATAGTTTTTGTGTCTCCAGGGTATATTCCCAGGAGTGGTATTGCTGGATCAAATCAGAGCTCAATATCTAGTTTTCTATGGAATGACCATATTGTTTTCCAAAAGGGCTGGACCAATCGACACTCCCACCAACAGTGGATCAGAGTCCCTTTCCCCCGCATCTATGCCTGCACCGGTTGTTCTTGCTGTTTTGGATGTGTGCCAGTCTCTGTGGTGTGAGATGATACCTCATTGTTGTTTTGATTTGCATCTCCCTGATGATTAAAGATGAAAAACACTTTTTCATATGCCTTTTGGCCATTCAAATTTCTTCTTTTCGGAAGCTTCTGTTCATTTCTTCTCCCCATTTTTTTGATGGGGTTGGCTGTTTTTTCTTGTGAAGTGCTACTGGTGCCTGGTATGTCCTGGATATTAACCCCTTGTCAGATGGGTATTGGGTGAATATTATTTCCTACTCTGTGGATTTTCTTTTGTATCTTGGTCACCATTTCTATTGAGGTGCAGAAGCGTTTCAATTTTATATAATCTCACTTATTTATCTTTGCTTCCATTTGCTTGGTCAGTGGTGTTTCATCTTTGAAGATACCTTTAGTTTCGATGCCGTAAAACATTTTTCCTATGTTTTCTTCAATGTACCTTATAGATTCATGTCTGACATTGAGATCTATAATCCATTTTCATCTGACTTTTGTGCATGGCGTTAGAAGGAGGTCTAAGTTCATTTTTTTTACTTGTAGCTGCCCAGTATTCACAGCACCATTTGTTGAAGATGCTGTCTTTGCTCCACTTGATGTTTTTTGCCCCTTTATCGAAGATTAAGTGGTTGTATATTTGAGAGTGTGTCTCAGGATATTCAGTTCTATTCCTTAAGTCTAAGGTCTGTCTGTATACCAATACCACACTGTCTTAATTACAACTGGTCTGTAGTAGAGCTTGAGGTTGGGGAAAGTGATACCTCCCATCTTCTTTTCCCAAGGTTTGCTTTAGCTATTCATGGGGGTTTATTATTCCCACAAATTTCAGGAGTGTTTGTTCAATTTCATTGAAGAACATCATGGGCATCTTTATAGGGACTGCGTTGAATCTGTATAAAGGGCTGGGAGTATTACCATTTTGATAATGTTAGTTCTTCCAATCCATGAGCAGGGAATGTGTCTCCATTTCCTCAGGTCCTCTTATTTCCTGAAGTAATGTTTTTTAGTTTTCTTTGTAGAGATCCTTTACATTCTTTGTAAAACTGATTCCTGGGTGGTTAATTTTCTGTGGTATATTTTAACTTTTGAGGCTCTCTATACCTCAACCTGCTGTAACATTTATAATCTCTAATTTTAAGTAAATATATATAACTTTTCACAAAGTACTTGTACCCTTTCTCTATATATAGAATCAAACTGGTTTTATTGTCTACTAATGTCTCTATCAATAATGCTTTGCTTATTGCCTTTCTTTTACTTCTTTCCCCTCATGATCTCTCTCTGTCTCTGTCTCTCTCTCTCTCCAATTTCATGCACTGCATGTTCTCTTCAAGTCATTCTCTTCATTTGTTGAGAACTTTCAGGAAAAGATGACTTTCTTTACAGCGAGTCCTACAACTTTATAATTCCTCAAGTTAAGTAGGTAGATAGGAAATTAACTATATATTTATTTCTGTACACTACAATTGCCAATTCATTTCATAAATAAAAGCAATGGAACATTATAAAAAGTATAATATTTTGAATATACTCATTTCTCTTACAAACCAAAATGATTTCCTCTTGATGTCAAGTTTGTCCATATGACTTACTATATATCCAATTAAATATAAAAAAAAGTTACCTTTCCTAAACAAAAGCTTTAAAAGCCATTATGTGGTTACTCATTTTTTTCCTTTATAAAATAACTGTGATAACATTCCTGCATGTCAGCCCAGATTCTGGAATAAAAGAGACAAAGCTTATAACTACAGGAAGCCTTCAACCAAACCATATTTGCCAAGTTATGTCAGTTTATTTATGTTAAGTTTATTTTGCTAAGTCATTGACATTTGTAGTGTGCTTGTAAATTTAGTACAGTTTAGAGAAAAGTGACTGACCACAAGTGTAATGGTAATTGGGGCACTCTGTTAAAAATTGTTAGGTGTGTGATATTGACTATAAGATTAGAATATGGATATTCAACTCACTATTATATTAGCCAAGAATGCTGGAGGCACCTGTCCTGCCATTACAAGAATTTGCTGAAACTGTTTCCTATTAAAAACTGTACAGAATGAGCTTTATTGCTTTAGTAAAAGTGGGAAAACTGAATTTGGTGAGCTGCTTAGATTCTATAATATGTTTTAATATATACATTTAAGATTTACAAAAATAAAATAAGAAAATAATCAGCTTATGTGAAAACAGCTTAAAAAGGAATTTAGGAAATTCTGTTGATATTCAGAGTTGTAAGTGTAACTGGTTTCACTTTAACCATTAAAGGGATGAATATGAGAAATCCACAGCCCTACAAAATCTCAACTTAGTGACTAGATCAGATAAAAAAAGAAGTAAAAAGTACATTTTGAAGTCTCTGAATTGGTTAATGAAGCACCTAATAATCATTTTAGACAGATAAAGTGACTTGGGAGGAGATGCAACATTTGAATCTCTGACTGGAGACTTGTTAGATTAAGTCACCTGTAATTCAATCTAAAGGAAAGAATTTCTTTACGTTATTATTTTATGTTGTGAGTTATGCAAATAGCAGAGGCAAAGATGAAATGATATCAAAAATAAAAAAGTTAATTGTGTTCTTGAGAAATTTATGCTGTCATACGAACATAAGTCAAACTGAAAAGAAAAGAGCCTTCTAGGGATTAGGGAATTAGTCAAATATATTCCAAGTCTCGAGAGGAAGGGAACTTTCTTGCATCTACAGGAATGAACTTTGAAATTATTTTGAGATTACTGAGCATGTCTCTCAAATTTATGAATTGTAGTTTGATATGCCAGAACCCAGTAACAATTATAGGCCTTATTCCCATGATGTCCTGAACAAATGGTTTGAGGCTCTTTGTGTTCCTGGGTGAGCAGATGCCCTTGAGCTACACTAGCACAAGCACGTGACAGGACATATTGACATATTACTGGTGCCTGCTCCAGCAAATTGATGAAGGGGAAGACAAGTGGTGCAAGTGATACAAGTGTTTATTGGGGTTACCCTGTAACATTCCCTGATAGAAATATATTTCATAGAAATAAGAATTACTTTATGTTTAACAGGTGTCTACAAAAGCAAAGCCACATGCAGAACTGATGCAAAGATAATCATGAGGAGGGAATAAACTTTGTTCCTGATATTACACTTAGAAAAAGACTATATTTAGTTGTGAATGTAAAGACAAATTCTTTAGTTGTGGACCACAAATATTTTCCTTCTAAGGCATTTGCCTAAGAGTTCAAGAGAGTAGAAGCATTAATTTTCAATATGCATTTATCAATATGTTTAAAATTATTTAGAGTTATAGTTTCTACTTACCATCTATTTCTGTAGTAGTCATTTAATTGTTTTATAATCCTTTGTAGTAGATCACTTTGGGTTTTACCCTTTCATATGTTCTTTAGTTTATACGGTTTTTTCTTTCTCTGCTATGTGTAATGCCAGGTTACAAAGCCTCCCTTCTTTGTTACCTCCTTTTGCTCATGGGCTCATACACTGTTTCCTCTCATGTTTATCTATATTCTCCCTTGAAGTATGTTCCTTGGGAGATACTAAGACATTAAGATGCAAATCTTTTCAATTCTGTAACCCCTGTATTTTCTAATTCTATGCAGGCTAAAACCCAAAAAGAATTTTATCAGTTTTTGTCTAAAATGGTTTTTGTTTGTATGATTCATATGTAATTTATTTTAGGGCTCTAAATTCATAAGTTTTCTAACAATACTCTTCAAGGAAATACAAATAAAAATAACTATAACTAAAACTATAAATACATTTCCTTTCTCAGGTCAGAACAGAGACAAATGAAACTCTCACAATGAAAGTAACAACACAGCCAGCCAGGGTTTGATCCCTGGCAATACTTATGTTTTCCTGAGCCTGCCATGAGTAATCCACAAACACAGAGTCAGGAAGAAGCCCTAAAAACTGTCAGATATATCTCCATCAACCCCACCCCAATTACTTAAAAATAATGACAGTGTCCAGAGTGATGGTGCAGCAGGTAGGCCATTTCCCATGCATGTAGTCAACAGAAGTTCTATCCCTAGCACCGCTGATGGTTCCCGCAGCCTACCAGGAGTGATTCTTAGCACACAGCCAGGAGTAAGCTATGAGCAACACAGGGGTATCGTCTCCAAGCAAAACAAAATTATTAAACCCAACAGCAAAAATTATTACATGAATAATTAATATTACATGAATAATACTTATTCATGTAATAATGAATGAATTATTCATCATGTAATAATGAATAATTATTACATGTAATAATACTTCATGTAATAATTATTACATGAATAATATTTGACACCTAGCCCTCCTGAAATCTTAAAAGTCTTCAGCTATTCGTAGAGCTCTGCTTTTAAACTGAGTGTTCATATTTCACTTATTTTGGACTTTTTCTCTTTGCAGTTCTAAGTACTTGCAGTAGTTTCCTGCATCTGCATTCTCACTATGAACATACTACATTTTTCCGTGATTTTGTTTCTTTTTTTCTGTAGATAGATAACTTAAAAATAAGTACTAATGGGAAATTGATCTACACTATACTGAAATTAAGCTGATTAAACTCCTAACACAATCCTTCTCTCACATGGAAGATCACAGACTAAGACAGATATTCATTTAATTTCACTTAATAAAATAAAAATTGGCAGCAATGCTGTATGCTAATTTTAAGATCCTTTCTAGTGAAAACTTGGACAAGAATACCAAACTTTAACTTGCAATTGACATGCAAATCCCTTGCACAATATAGAATTCCATTATCAATTGATAGAGCAGCACATAGGTTAGAATTTATTTCCTTTCATTTGGTTTCATGAGCCCATTGTCCTTGTTCTGAAGTCAAGATTCATTTTTCTTTTAAAACTAATACAATCTCTTACTGATATTCTGAGCAAGATTGAATTTTATAGAATGGTTCACAATTTTAAATCTTAATGATTTTGTTTTTTACTCTGTTTCACTTAAGAATACTATCTCAAAAAAGCTGATGAAATGAATACGATCACTCTACTATGATGATTTTAATGTCCAGGTCTTTAAAATTAAAAAAAAAAGCTTCCTCAGGGCTTAAGTAATTAACCATGTAAAGCAACATTATTTTTCTTTTCTCTTGAATCAGCAGGAAACCACACGAATCTAAGAAATTATAATCTTGAGTTTTTCTCTTGAAATTCAAACCATCTATATTAAAAACTATAGAGGTGATGTTCCAGTGTATTAGAGTTGAAAGTAATGATTGATTACAAAATGGTTGAATTTATTTTCATTTTGCTATTTCTATATACTCTGTTTTTGTAGTACCTTTCACCTGGTGGGTTTTTCCATTTTAACTTTTCCCTTTTCTTTTAACTTGGGTTTACCTTACAAGTTATCTTTATTTTTACAATAAAAATTGATGTACTAGTTTCCAGACTTGGTTAGTAAAAGAGTAATTTCTCACTTACTTGATCTTTGTTACAATTTATATATGATCTCACCTAATTGAGAATGAATAGAGATCCATCTAAGAGAGATGGACCATCAGAAACCAAAAAGTCAGTCTGTCCCTCAGCTTGTATGGACAACACAGCCAAAATCATTTTATCAGACCCACAGACTCACTGAAACCAGAGGAACTTCCCATTCAGTAACCCCAAAATTATAGTTGTTTGAGTAATAATAAATAGTGTTTTAAGTCATCGGCTTTTGGATAGTTTTTGAAAGATTGTAAAGAATTGATAATAAGGGATTATGCACTAGTGTTCTTTTATATGTAAAGGATTTAAATGCCAATTGCAGGTTAAATTTGGGATTATAAACCTGGTTGAAAAGAGAATATAGTAATTTCATTTAGAAATACCTTAAAAAATCTCTATACAGAAGCGCTGCCAATTTTTATTTGAACCTTAATTGAAATTAAATGACTACCTGTCTCAGTTTGTGATCTTCAATGTGAAAGGCCAGATTGTGTCAGGAGTTTAATCAGCTTAATTTAAGTGTAGTGCTGCTTAATTTCCCACTAGTTAATAGTCTCTATTTCTAAGATTTCTATCTATGGAAACCAGAGTCAAGGCTTCAGAAAGCTATTACTACATCACAAAAATGATTTTGTCTATTTTGTATCCGATCCCTAATTGCCTCCTTTATTCTTATTTGTAAAGTTTATTTTTTATCTTTTGGTCATTCTGAGTCATGCTAAAATTGTTATCCCTTCTCTGAGTGCTGAGTTAATAAAAACTATGAATAGAAGATAAAAATTATGATCTGTCTAGATTGGCTAATGCAGCTTGAACTAGAGGTCAACATCCAACTCTGTCCATTTTCAGCACAAATTGATGTACCCATTCTATCATGAAAGAAACAATTATGTTCTACAGTTTAATAAAGAAGATACAGTGGTGTTCCCCAATTTTTCTTCTTACAGAGAAAGAATATACAAAAAAAGGAATGTATGTCTCTTATTAGCAGGCACTTGATGGAAGAGGAATTAGTAGAAGAGAGAGGAGGAGGGAATGGAAGGAATGGAAGAGAGGGAGAGAGGAAAGAAGAGAGAGAGAGAGAAAGAGGGAGAGAGAGAAAATTCAGTGGTTTTGCATTGCCATCAACGCATTACTAAAACTAAATTTAATGACAGTCCATTTCAAGACAAAATATGAGATCCTAAAAAGAAAGCTACTGGCAATGTGCCTATATATTAGAGGTGGTAGAAGTAGAAACTTCCTACAAGTTAGAAAGCCCAACCACACTTAAGTTCTCTACGGCCAAGGGAGAACAAAGAGGTGTGGAAACAAAAAAAAACCTGCTTGTAAAAACCAAACCAGTATCTGCAGCTTCTTTTTTTCCTTATCTATACAATTTTAATCCCAATGTCACCATTATTTTTTGGGATAGCATGATAATATAATGATAGACTAGCATTCAAATTATTGAATAAAATCTAGGCAGTGTCTAGGTAGCTTACAGCCTATGTAATATTTAGCCAATGAGAAATTAGAGGAGGGACTTGTGTATTAGGGAAGATAATGCCTGTTGTGACCACTTGAATTATGCCTTCTCCTGGATCATTGAATCTTACTAGATATAATCAATGACTACTGAAGTCTCATTTTGCTGATCTTTGAGTTTCTGCAATTTTTAGACATTTTTATATATTTCTCACACGTATTTTCCTTGTTAAATTCAACAATGGATCCAAAAACTTGTGGATTGCATATATTTGGGAACAGGACCCAGTGAACAGGTAGAAAGAGTTCATTCCCACCCACATCCCTGCCCCATTTTGGGTATACTGAACAAATCCTTCACCTATCATAAAATGCACTCTGTATGTGTAAAAAGCTGTTTGCTTGCCAAAGGTTTATTTGTGATATTAATTGTTCTTAATATTTTGTTTCTAAATCTATATATCTCAATAATTAGTACATAAGTTTTCAAGTATAACATTAGACTGTCATAATTACACAACACCTGATCATTATATTGGGATTATTATATATCTTTTCACTTGTATCACTTGTCTTCCTGTTGATGATCAATTTGCTCGAGTGGGCACCAGTAACATCTCCATACGTCCAGTCACATGCTAGTGTACTCCAAGGGCATCTGCTAGCTTTAGGACCATGAAAAGCCTCAAACTATTCAATCAGGTCATGGGAATGAGGTTTATAATTGTTACTGGTATTTGGCATATCAAATATGACATGAGTAGCTTGCCAGGCTCTGCCAGGCAGGTGGAAAACTCTTGTACCCACCTCTAATCTCAAGCATTTATTGAGGAACCGCTTGGCTGCAAAGCAGCTGTGCGAGCCGGGCTTGTGATCATCTCTTCTGCTGGGTGGAGCTCTGACGAGTGGGGAGTCCAGATGTGGAAAATCATGGCCCTCATAGGGGGTTCCTCTGGCTTCTTGTGAAGCTCTGCTGCGGTGACAGGCCAGGGCTAGAACCCGCCTTCCCTCCTGGGTGCCTCGTGATCAGCTGGGCATAGGGAGAGCTGGTAACAGCTCTGCCCCTGTATGTGAGGGCCCCCACACCAGGAGGGCCACCATTTTCCACATCTGAACTCCCCACTCGTCAGAGCTCCATCCAGCAGAAGAGCTGATCACAAGCCCGGCTCGTCAAAGACCCATCCCTCAGTAGTCTTTTTCAAGCCCAGCTCAGGTATGCTGATCCAGAGATTATTATAGATAAGGACAAATAAAACTGCACACCTAAAACACATCTTTGGCAAAAAGGTAGTTTCCCTGGTGAATAGGTGATCTAAATCAGTTATAGTTCTGGTGACCCAGACAGCAGAGATGCTGTGAGCACACTTGGCACATACAGGAACACATGATTGATCTCATGTCTTCACATTTAAAAGACAAGTGCTTTTAATCTCTTACTTGTCTTTCAGAATCCACTTCTTTTATCATCATTAATATGCCTGGTACTCATTTGTTTATTCAACGTGCCTCTGAGGAAATCCAGGAAGGTTCAGGATTATTTACGACGGGATTATCATTTCTTTGTGCTCACATAAATTTGTATAACTACGTGTAATTTAAGCAACAGTTATCCATATTTGAAAAAAAAGAGAGAAGCAAATTATTATGGCTTTCTAAGCATGACTGGTATCACTCTTTAAGTTGGGGATAATTTCGATCTTGTCCTTACCAATGAAATGTGAGCTCAAGTTATATGGCTTATGTTGCAATTGAAACCTTCTAGAATAATGTATAATTCACTAGATCTGTTCCATGCCCTGGTAAGCATTGAAAAATATGAGCAAATAGAACTTTTTTTAAAATCTTACGTCACTAATGGAATAAATCTTTGCTAATGGCATCAAACACACAACCTCAGTAAGAAATGAACCTCCTTGTGTGTGTGTGTGTGAATTTTCCCTTTATTTAAACACTGTGATTTACGAAATATAAAATTTTACACAGTACAGTTGTTACAAGCATTCATTATTCAATGCCAATCCCATCACCAGTGTGCCTGTCCCACCAAAGATCTTCCTTTCCTACCCTCTCCCCATCCCCATGCCTGTTCCCTTAGCTTCCACTAATTATATTGATTATTGCAACATATTTATAGTAATGGTATTGATAAAGCCATAAGCTTCCTGGGTTGTTACTTGCGAATTTGGATCATCATTATTTCAGGTTTTCACAACTACTGCTTGGATCTATCCTGAGCCTATACTGAATAATCTAATTTATATTGCTAATTTGCTAAATATGGTTGAAAAATATATTTTTAAAAGGTTAATAGGGATTATTTATGAAAGGATAGTAGTTTGCCTCAACAGATCCCTCCACCTCAACAGAGATCAGTAAAGCCAGTACAACAAGCCCCTCTACCCACCCGCGGTGCTGATGCCTCTCTACCCAGGATACCGGGTCAGGATAAGGCAAACACAAGGGAGCCTATGGAATGCGAGCAGGGCAAGGAAGATGACCCGGTGTACATGCTAGACGTGCCCTGCCTGCTTGCTCATGTAACCGCACACCGTAATGCTAACCCCTGAATCTATAGGCTAAGAAGTGAAGAAGTGATGTACCTTTGAATGGATAGGATGGAGATATGGCGTTACAATCTAATTGACTATGTACTGTGCGGACTTGCTGCGACGGAAGTAAGAGTCTATATAAGACCCCCTTAAGGAGACTTGGGTCTCACCTGCCTAATCGGACCTGTGTGTCTGTGTGGGAGCTTGACCCTGGCTAGCCAGCCCAATAAACTCTGCTTTGTTAATTCCATTCTCGTTTGATTCTCTGTCTCTCAAAGGGGATAAGAATCTCGGACCCTAACAATTAAATCCTGCCCTGGTCCCATTGGGCCATTTGATTCCCCTGTATACAAAATTACTGCTATGTTCTTACAGAGTGGAGATTGAGCCTACACGGGTTTTTTTTGTTTTGTTTTGTTTTGTTTTGAGAATTCGCTCAGATGGAAGCATGTCTGCAGTTTATTGGTCTCCTTGGAGATTTCTAGATGTGTGCTTGGGTCATGACTGGAGTCAGGTAGCAATGGTGCCTGGAGCAGTTCCTGGGTGCAGCTGCCTGACTTTCTAGATGGTGGGCATGGGGAAGGGCCCAATCCCAGCGCCAAGAAAGTCCGGAGAAATCAGCGGCAGGTGACCATCATACTTGAGTTTGAAAAATGGCTTCTCTCATGCATGGGACTTTTTCGAGCAGTGGAATCCAGCCTTGGAAATAGTAGCGATTGTGAATGGAGTTCACTGGCTCTTGGGACTTCGTTGAGACCGGCAGGAGAGGAGGCACATCTCCCCTCCTGATCGCAGTATGTTCAGCCTGTTTTGGGATAGGCAGATAGCACGTCTGGAGTTTATTTGTCTCCATGGAGATTTCTAGATGTGTGTGTGTGTGTGTGTGTGTGTGTGTGATGACTGGAGAGAGGTTGCAATCAGAAATAGACCTCTTCTTATACCCAAGAGTGTTAGTATTGTATAACCTGCAATTTATCATTTTTTTTATTCTACAAAAATAGCCAAGGAGAATAACAACTGATTGATGCATTTTTATTCATAGTAGTTTTAGTTTTTTCTTACTGGATTTTGGAAGGATAGCATTCTGTGGTTTTAAGTGGAAAATTATTTGGAAAATGTTGGCTTTGCAGTATATCGAAGAGTAGCAAACGTACTTAAAGAAAATAAGTTGAAATAAAGTAGTGGTATAAAGTACAGCATAGTAGCTATGAATGCAAATAACAAGGAGTTATAAGGAGGAAATCAGTCCACAATTTACTCTGCCTCTCAAAAATTGATATGAAAGTGAATACCAAAAATTAAGAAATTTATTTTATATTATTCTTATTGTTTTGGGGACCACACTTGTCAGTTATCAGTGCTTACTCCTAGTTATTCACTGAAGGATCACTTCTGATGAGCCTTGGGCACCATATCGGGACTCTGGAATTGAATGCAAGTTGGCCATAGCAAGACAATTGCCCTACTCCCAATCTTTCCAGCCCAGGAAATTAGAAATTAAAAATTTACAAAGGTTAAAAAGTACTACTTTTTAAATACTGAATAGTAAAAGGCAGTGGATACATTCTTTGACAAATAAAGGTATTAGATCCATCACAAGGCAATGCTTAAGAGAATGGATAATAATTCAATTTGCTAAAACTTAAATCAACCACATACCCGTGTAAAGAACTAACTCAAAAAATAGTGTTAATCGCTTTTTTAATTGGAAAAAATGATTTTTAGATAACCTTTTGCCTTTTCTTCCTCTCTTCCTCTTCACCCTTTGCCTTTCCATTCTCTTCCCCACTGGGCCTTAGCATGTGGTAACATCCATCTTGGCCTAGTCTGGGGCACAGCCAGGAACCTAAAGTCTGGGTTTCCTGTTAACTGGATTGTATACCAGAACAAATGACAGTCCTCAGAGCCCTTGGATGCATGTTGACCAGTCACAGAATAAAGGAAATGAAAAGGCTGCAGATGGTCCAGCTAAGGAGATTAACAGGAGGATGTCGCCACAGTTGTGAGTGCAGAAACTTCTTTGCCCAGGGATTGGAGATTCTCCCAGTGATTTGGGGATGTTCCTAAAGGGAATAACACAGCTGCTTTAAAATTTTGAACTTAAAAGGCTGGAGAGAGCACAGCAGGTAGTGTACTTGCTTTGCATGTGGCCAACCCAGGTTAATTCCTGTCACCCCAGATGGTTCCTGAATTCTTCCAGGAGTGATCACTGAGTGAAGAGGCAGGAATAAGCCCTCACCACTGCCAGTATATGAAAGTCTATCTCAAGCCCTGCTCATCAGAGTCCCACCCTACAGTGAAGCCTATTTCAGGCCCGGGTTATGTTTGACCAGAGACACAGATACACGGGCAGAGCTGCTACTGGCTCTCCCTGTGCTCTCTCTGCGCTCGCTTTCCCTCCTCAGTCAGGAGAGAAAGCAGGTTCTAGACCTGGCCCATCATCCCAATAGAACCTCACAAGAAGCCAGAGGAATCCCCACACCATGAGGGCAGCCATTTTCAACATCTGGGCTCCACAGCTCATCAGAGCTCCACCCAAGATAAAAGCCGATCTCTCCCTTGCGCAGCCGTTTTGAGAGCCTACCTACTACAGAGAGTATCCCACCCACATGGCAGAGCCTGGCAAGCTACCTGTGTCATATTTGCCAAACAGTAACAATTATAGACCTCATTCCCATGACCAGAATGAATGGTTTTAGGCTCTTCATGTTCCTGCAACAAGCAGAGGTCCTTGGGCTACACTACCACGGGACAGGGACATACGGAGATGTTACTGGTGCCCACTAGAGCAAATCGATGAACAGCGTGAAGAAAAGTGATACAAGAGATAAACTCAAAATGTGTAGTTTTTCTATTGAAGCCCAATAGATTACACAAGAAATGCTATGAAGTTGATAGTCTCAGATAAAGATTTATAACTAAAATTATTTTCCAGACTTAAAATGACTGTTGTCTCTCTAGCAAGTAGGCTGAGAATACTTGTTGGCCTACAAAGATGACTTTTTCAAATGCCCTTAGTATATGTCTAAGTAGAAAAATGTAAAAAAGATAATCAGCTGTGATGCATAAACATTGATCAAGGAGATGAATGAATGGTAAGTTTCTCAAGGAACTAATTAAGAAAAAATTTCATCCTGTAGTAGAGTCCAAGTTTGAGGAGAGGGATTTCAGAATACTGCAGCAATTAAGCCATTGGATAACGTCCCCATTTTTTCTATTTTCCAAGTTGAAATACTATTATGTCTGTGTTCTTGCTTTGTTGTGTTCTGGGTGCGTATAGAAGTTATTTGTGCTTTAGTCTGCAGATTAAGGACTTTCATGTTTGATTCTACCCTCATTATAGGTTCTATAAAAGTAACTTTGACATGAATTAACTACCTCCAAGTTTTGTTTCAACTATTTCAAATTAATAAGAATTTGAATTTAGATATTTCAAATATTGTAGAACCTTCTAAAGGTACAGATAGAATGAATAATTGATTGTTGGGATGATGCTTGCTCCTAGCAGTAATTGATGTGGAACTGGAAAATACATCCTTGAGTTAATCCTGACTCATTAGGTTGCTTAAGTTAAAAACGTATTGCCTGTTGGATTAAAAAAAAGAAGTTCTGAATACTACTTTTATTAATTATATATGGACTAGCATAGAGGGTGAGATACATTTTGGGGACTGAAAGTTAAATACCAAGAATCCGTGACCAGTAGATTTAATTGATGCAGCATGTATTACATAACAGAGAATAAATTAAAGTTTATAAATAAAATCTAAACTATAGTACAATTTTATAGAAGCCATACTTGGGGGGGTGGGGAAACTTGTAAACATTGTGCTAATGACTCACACTTCAATGCAGCTTGAGACTCCAAACAGCTGCTTTGGGAAGAATCAGCCTAGAGGAGGAATATGCCTTGATTGCCTGAAGCAAAATGATCTGAGTACAAAGCTCAGTGAAAAACAAGTGAAGGAACGTTTTGTAGGTATCAGTATTGCTTCTGGCATTAGCCTGGCATCTATACTTGAATAAATATCATTTAAGTCATCTGTAGGGGACTATGATAACCTTCAACAGAAGTATATTTAGATTAGACAAACCAGGACAAGGATATCCTATATGTTGAAAGATTCTGTTTATTTCAAAACTACTTCCATGCATGAAATGAAGATAAAATATTTTGCAAGTTTGATCTGTTATGTTGCAAGGCTTCTATGGTACTTTTTCTTTTTGGAGTTAGAGGATTTTTTCTTCTGAAAATAAGATATAAATAATTAAAACCTAGCCAACATTCAAAATTTATGTAAAAAAAATCAGTGTCTGCTTCTTTTCCACTCTTTTCTCTATTTTCCATCAATTATTTCATTTCCACTGGAATATTCCCATTTCTGTCCATGCATTCCAATAGATCTCAACATATATTTATGTTGAGTACTATATATATATATATATGTATTATATGTATGTGTGTGTTCAAGTACTATTGAACACATCCCCTTTTATTTGCTTACATTTATAAGAATCTTTCTAAGATTTTACTGATAAATTTTATGGGTAATATGAAGTATTCATTTTTCTAGTTTTTAATATATACAGGTAAAAATTGCTCGTTTGCAGATCATCAATTTTAGTATTAGATTTTGGGTGAATATTTTTTAATTGTAGCAGAGTTAGCATGCTTACAGTAGAGTTAAAGTTTATAATTTAAGTATATAAAATTACTATATACTCCACTGCCTTCACTAGTCTTCTTATGCCATTGGTGCATTTTTAAATCTCATCTAACAGAAACTGTCAGTAGTATTTCACCAGAATGACTATTGTAACTTCTTGAAACATTTTGTTTACCTAGCTTACTTAAAAACTTTTGTATTCCCCATAGATATCTCTTTTAATATCTCTAAATGAGACATTAAAGTAATCTTTCTGTTTTCTTGGCATGACCTCTAAACATTGGCATGCTATAGAGTTTATTAATCCTTAGTTATCTTTTCTTTATCAGAAGGAATTTTCTAATTCATCCAATCTGAAATATGTATATATATGTATCCCAATTTATGTCCTCACTGTTAACTATCAAACTTAACATATACAAATCTGTACTTGATTTTTCAGGATGAAACTTCTGGTCAGAATTAGTTTGAAAATAGCAGTTTCATTCTTCAAAATGTTCTGGCCAAAACCCTAGGGCAAGTTGTTAATTACTTATTTTTCTCCTATGGCAGCTCAAAATGTGGTTTTCATTTTTAAAAAATATCATCTTCTACTCCTTGCACTCTATTCATTTCACCATCATATCTCATCTGAATTAGTTTTCCAACCTTTTTCTCTTGACCTAAATTCTATTCTTCTTATGCTCCTGATGTTCTCTTTATCTCTTTATCTGAGTAGAAGGGAAGCATCCTTGTCCTTGACATCTTTACTCAAATGTCTCATCATCTCTGATCGTTCTTTATTCCTTTCTGGAAATTAAATTTGTCTACTAACACTCTTACTCTGTATTCTCTCTCTCCCAAAATCTACTGCTATGATAACACATTACACTTCTCAAGATACTATTTTCATTCTGCTTATTCAATTTCACTTAATTGTCTAATTCATTCATTTTTGTCTACCATACTTTGTTAAAATATAGAGTGCAAAAAAGAATTTATCACTTTGTTCTTGTTATTCTGGAATACTGGTTGGCACATCATAGATACTCAAATATATCTGTGACTAGATCTCAAACCTATCTTCAGTCTGCTAATTTTTAGATCACAAAAACCAATAATTTGTATTATAATTAAGATAATAGAAACTCTGAATATTCTTTAAAATCAAGTTGCCACAAATGCATTTTCTCTTTATTGGTAAATTTTTGTTTGCTTTGATTTTTGTTTGATTTTCAGGTCACACGTATTGCCGTTCAGGGCTTATTTCTGAATCCCAGGCAGCTCTCCTGGTGAATCTCAGTGGACCATATGGGGTGCCCAGGAAAGACTAGCTGGGAGCATGCAAGGAGAGGCTCCTTATCCAATGTAATCTCTCTAGACACGTTAGTGTAAGTTTGTAATTGTAACCTTGTTCCCTGCAGGAAAGAGTATACATGGCATGTAAAGAAAAAGTTCATCCTGTAAAATTTTACTCAGATTAACTAAGACAGACTGAAGAGCCAATGAAGTGCTATGTTGTAGTTAGCGCTCAGTGAAAATCATAATAAAATATCTCTGGCAGTAAAGTATGACAAATTTCTCTTTCATTAAAAAATTACTATAAACTAATGATTTAAAGAGACCTCTAAGCCTCTGATAAATTAACTTTTAAAAAGTTTCTCTAAGAGATGGTTGTAGTATCATCATCTTAATCTAAAGATATGTTGTGCAGATTTTTAATAAAACACTTTTATTGGGACTGGAGTGATAGTCCAGCAGGTAGGGCTTTTGTCTTGCATGCAGCCGACCGGGGTTCTATCCTGCAATCCCATATGGTCCCCCAAGCAGTGCCAGGAGTTATTCCAGGGGACAGAGCCAGGAATAACCCCTGAGCACACTGGGTGTGACCTGAAAGGCCAATAAATAAATAAATGAATGAATGAATGAATGAATAAATAGATAAATAAATAGAATGCATTTATCAAACAAAAATTTGTGGCTTGTTGTCTTTCTGAATGTAACTTATTAAAATCAATTTAGTGGACTTTGAAACACCTTTTCATTTCTTCCTGCCTCTTGGCATGTTGAACATTTTATTTTCTGGGTCATATGTGATTGTGCTTAAGGCATTTTACTAGCTCAAGGCTTATGGGTAACTATTGGTAGGGTTTGGGGTGCGATAAGCCTGATCGGCCACATGCAAGACAAGTACTCTCCTTACAGAATATTAATTTTAAAAATTATTTTTCTGGATAAAATGAACAATTTATGTTTATTATTTTTAAGTGCTAGGGATCTAGTCCAGTACCAAATCCTGAGAGGCATCACTGTGTTAGTATTGATTAGACAGTGTTTCTCTTCAGTTTAGATAATATCGTCATTTTTTATGGAGGACCAAGTCAAGACCATTGGCATTTGTATATTTCCATTATCATTTCCCCTTGACTAAAAGATCAAGGAAGGATACTCTGATCTTCAAAGATCAAGGTTTCAAGAGGGATTGTACAGGGGATTAAATGTTTGTCTATCTCATGGACAATTCCAAGTCTATCTCTGGAATTGCATATGGCCTCTCAAGCAACACCAGGAATGATTTCATAAGCACAGAGCTAGTCATTATCATCCCTGATTTAACCAAAATGCCTTCTCCCATAAAAAATAGATCAAAGTATAAATAAAAAAATATCTTGCATGCTAAAATGCTTAGAACAGTTAAAGATCTAGATAGCAAATAACAACAAGTATTCTGTAAAATCTATAAGACTTAGGCAAGACTGTTTCCAAGCAATATTGTTATTTATATTATCATTTATAAAGTTGAAAGTGTGGTATATATATATATGTGTGTGTGTGTGTGTGTGTGTATAAAACAGTACTTAACAATGCCTCATCTATTGCTTACACATATTTTGTACCTCAGTCTCTTGTTTTGATGTTTGTAATGGGTATAATTTGAAAAGTAAATATTTGTAGGTATATAATAATAAATTAATATATCCAGGGATATAGAAACGAGGAATAAAAACAAATTCTGAGTTATTACCAACAGAATTAATATCTGATGCTGTGTCAGGGAGAAGGATTAATACTCTGCTCTCCAGAGCATTGTAAGCATAAATATTAATATTAATACTATTGTAAACCATAAAATATTGACTGACTAAAGAGCCATTACTTGCATAGACAAAGTTATATATTTTAATTTGATTTTAGTACTGATTTTTTTCAGTCATTTTTTCATTAAATATTGACTCATTTGTTCTTAAACTGTTATTGCAATCAAATACGCACTATAATTTACATTTTTTTTCTTTTTGAAGGGGTGGGGGTTGTGCTACTTCTGGAAGTGCTCAGGGTTTACCCAGCCTCCATTTTCAGGGCTTACCACTGGCAGGCTCTGGGAATCAAATGGTATGCAGAAAATTGCCTGAAAGGCAAGCATCCTAGTTGCTGTACTATCTCTCTGCTATCAAAATTTTAAATTTTCATCTAGTGTAATTTTAACATTTTAACATTTTTGAAGATGAATATAAGTTGTTCATAAATATTCACAATGCCCTGGTTATATTAATTTATTATTATATACCTACAAATATTTACTTTTCAAATTATACTCATTACAAACATAAAAACAAGAGACTGAGGTACAAAATATGAGTAAGCAAAAATAAGTAAGCAAAAATAATTCTACCTACTTATAAATTTATTTAGTTTACTTAAAATATTTATTTGCAGTGTGGCAGCACATTGACTTAAGATGATTTACCTCAGTGAATTATTTAGTGATTTCAAGTTTTGTTTATTTTTCTCATATTGCATAAATATAATGATAAATATGAGTAGGTATTTCTTAAAGGGAACATTTTCTTTTTTTTTTTAATTTATTTATTTATTTTTAAGTATTTTCTTATACCACCGTGAGATATACAAATAAAAAGATATACAATTAAAAAGTTCATGTTTGGGTTTTGGTCATACAGTGTTCCAGCACCCGTCCCTCCACCAGTGCCCATCTCCCACCACCAACATCCCCGGTTCCCTGCCCCTTCCCCAGCCCACCTCCATGGCAGGTTCTTTATTTCTTTCCCTTTCTCTCTCTTTCTCTTTTCCTTCCCTTCCAGACTATGGATTACAGAACATACATTAAAAGGTTGTCATGTGTTTCCTTTTGCCTCTATTTAATGCTCAGTTCTAGGTTGGCATTAGTACCCTCGACAATTATTAGCACACTGTTCCATTTTCTGTCTTACCTAACCTCTGACTCCCACACGTTTGTGATAATTTCCACCTTTGACAAGACCTCCTGATATATGTTTCACTTGACCTTGGATATTGGTATCATAATATGCACATATATATTTATGCCATGCAAATAAATGCAGTCATTCTGTATCTGTCTCTCTCCTTCTGGCTAATTTCGCTTAACATAATCTTCTCCATGTCCATCCATTTATAGGCAAATGTTATAACTTCATTTTTCCTAACAGCTGCATAGTATTCCATATTTTAAGTTATAGATAGTATTTTTAAATATCGGTGGCCAGTTATGTCTGATGGCCATTTATGTTAGTAATCCAATTATTAATGTTTTAATTAAACTGTTAAAAAAGATATTTATTTTTTAAAAGTCAATGTTACTCCTTTATTTATTCCTCATATTTGGAAAATTGTCATTGTGCAGACCATCTCTAAAGTTTTGTGAGTCAAAGTTTTTAGCTGAATATTCAGAGTACAGAGTTTCTATGATAAATTTTTCCCACTCTCCATATTCAGGTGGTGATAGATTAAATTTAATTTACTTTCTAGACCTGGCAGAGAGGTAGCATGAACACACATGCCATAAGCTATTTACTCCATGGAGATAACAAATGGCTCATTAAGTATCGAATATTTAATTATGAAATTGCAGAGAAAAAGAGATTTTTGAAGACTTCTAGTTTAACCTTTTTTTTCCAATTCAGGAACTTTTGTCAACATGCCAGATGGATGATTACTTAGCTACTCCTTAAACATGTGCAGTGTTGAAGATTCCACAACTTTTAAGGGAAGCCCATTACATTTGGGACTAGGAAAATGATTAGAAAATTCTTGCTCATGTATATCTAGCAGATGCTCCATTCACTTCATTCTCTTGGTCTCTGATTGTTCAGCATAGTATCTATTAATTTCCTCTTTAACTTGACAACCTTTTATATACTTTATTCTGATATTATGCTCCATTACATTTTCATTTGCCAAATTAAGTTTTAAAAATCAGCTTGTGAAAATAATGTGTTTGACTATATAATGCAAAAATAACCATAACTGGAACACTAAATGATTATTAAATCATAACAGCAATATATGGGACATAAATATGGGAAGTCTATGTGTCATGATTTCCTGGCTGATCTTAATTTGGATTCTCCGTAGAGAGTGAAAACAGACAATTTGATGACTTATTGAAACTTTTCTGAGCAATCAAAGGTTTTTCATTGGTAATTCACAGCACTCTGAATTTTAACGAAGGCAGTCTACAATATTATTCCTTTGGCAAAGGTATTATCATTATTCCTATGACATTTGTATCTTGATTAAAATAGCTGATATTATTCAGGCAAAAAACTAAAATGTGCTATTTAATTCTATTTGAAATAGAAAATCCAGACAATGACCCATTTGTTTAATCAATGTTGTTAGGCTGTCTGACATGTCCTACATTTTAGATTACAAGGCCACTACATTTCTAAGGATGAGCAATGTCAAAACATGGCTTGGCCATCTTAGAAAGACTCAATAGAGAGTTATTAGGAACTGAGATGCCACTTCTCATGTGGGTGGTAATAAAAGGATTCCTGCCGCTTGCCTCAGCTTATATATCTTCATTAGGGTGGCACTCAATGCAGGTTGTATTTCAGAACATTCAATGCTTTCATAGAAATGAAAGTGCTAATTGAAAAAGTTCATTCCAGTTTTATCAAGTTAAAATGATTTTTTTCACTTTGATCATTACCTGGGTCAAAACATTCAACTGAAAAATCACAGAGCATTTTCTTGATAGCTCAACTGGAATGACAGTTGCAAGACATATTTTTTTAAGTATTTAAAAAGTACTTTTAAGGTAAAATGTATTATTTCCACACCAACCTATTCATTAGAGTATCTTTTCATAATCTGGCTAAGTTTGATTGATAGCTAGTGCAATCATTTAGAAATTTGACTATGCCACTAGTAATTGCTGCAAATAGGTATTTCTAAAGGTAAATTATAGTCTTTAAGTAATCATCATTTATTAGAAGCTACTTTAGTTACACTTTGATATTTTCATATCTTGAGAATGGTAAAATGAAATTAATTGATAGAAAATCCTGTTTGATCTTAATAGTAATGGAAATCTCAAAATAGTTTTTCAGATAATGGAAGCAAAAAGACAAGATAATTAACTATAGACAAGCACAGTTATTTTCCTTATTTATTTGGGAGGGTTTGGGGTCATACCCTGTGGTGCTCAGGGCTACTCCTGGAATTGGGTTTAGGGTTTGCTCCTAGCAGTTCCTTGGGACCATATGTGAGGCCAGAGATTATTCCAGGTTGGATATGTGCAAAGCAAGTGCTTTGTCTGGTACAGTCACTCAAATTCCCAAACATAATTCTTTAAAAAATAAATAATAATTTCACAGCCCATAATGCTAAAGTTTAAATGATTAATTAAAATCAAAACAGGTTAATTAGAAATTCAGTATAGTTGAGGTGTACAAGAGAACATTGCTATTTTCTTCTCTGCACTTGCGTACATACTCTAAGCTCTCTCTCTCTCACACACACACACAAACACACACACACAACACAAATGTGACAGGTAGACTACATGCTTAATGCCTCAATGCAAACAATGTACAACAATTTGCCTTCCAGGAAAGTATTTGGGTTGAACAGTCTGGTTCTTTCTCAATTTTAACTGTCTCTTTTCATCTGTTCTTTTCCCATTCCTTTACTTCAGGCAATGGATAATGCTTCTTCAGAGTTTTTTCAATGTCTATGTATAAATAAATACCTAGAGATACTCTCTCTCTCTGATTGTAGTGCTTATTATTATGTATACAATATATAATTATGCAAGTGGAAGTATATTCATATTAGTATCATTATACATTTTAGCTAGCCAAACAAATGTACAATACTCAGCTGCATAATGTGAATTATTTCATTCTAGTGTTAAGTAATAAGAAGATGAATTCTCAGCCATTTTCTGTCACAAGAAACCATGCTGATGCTAGTCCAGAAGGATCCTGGAGATCAGAAGTGGGCAGGAAGGGGATGTTCCAAATGATGATGTCCCAAGTGAGAAAGGGATGCAGTGATCAGAGTTCTAAAATCCCTAACACTGACTTCGTGCCTGGGAGTCCCACAGCAAGGATGTTATGGCAAACTGGAATCACTTATTTGAGCACAAATATCTTGAGATGAGGCATCTGACTCTCTGAGTCCAGTTCAGAAGGACCAGGAGGAAAAACAGATCTGTAAATTCTTATATGTGGCAGAAAATTAAGAGGTATAAACACCCAAATCTCTGCAGCAGTGCAATTTTGGGTTTTTGAAAGATAAAATGAGAAATCAGAAGAAATTGCTTAACAATGTTCCTTTTAAAAGTTTTATTTACTTATTCTACTGTTAGTGACATCAAGTAATGAATGCTGTGAACAAGGAATGAGGTAGATGCTTTTGAGAAGAAACATACAGTGCACCAAGTGCAATCAGAGCTGTGATAGATAAGTTCAGATCTGTCTAGTGTTCTCGGTTTATTGGTCCCTCAGGGACTGCCTTGTAAGTACCACAGGAAAGATATTTTTAGGTTGTAGGCAGTTAAAGTGCTAGTAAGATCACTTATTAATCTTTAAGCAGTGCTATTGTGTGTGTGGTTCAGAGTATAATTTTTTCTTGCGTTATACTGCTGATATAGGATATAAGGTCACACTCATAAATATAATCAAAGAGCACCGTAACAAAAGGGAAAGAAAATCCACTAGAAATGCTACATCTTTCGTTGATTGCACACCTATAAATTAAACTGAGATCATCATTAAGTTAAAACACTTTGTGTCTGTGTGTTTGTGTACATTTATGCTACCTGGTATTGGAAATGTTATCACAGGATACCAGATACTTGCATGGTTTGAAAATAATATATAGAAATCATTAGTTTAACTATAGATTAGAGAAAGTTTTCTTTGGTTTAATTGTTTCTGGTTCATTTAAATGCCATCATGGAAGGAATATAGGTTTCTAGTGAAATTTGAATGGCTATGTTATTATACAGTATGACTAGAAGTCTTTCATATTCTATAAGAGAAAAACAAAGCTGCTGGAACTCAAGATAAGATGCAAAATACCCTTGGTTAAATACTCTGGTTACATACATAGAGCTTCTGAGTATGTGATGTGCATATGTTAAGTTTGTAACCAGTGTGGGAAAACCTCATGGGAAACTATTAAAACGGTTTGAAACACAGACTTTCAGATGTACAAGAGCTGCCTAGCAGGTGCCACTGTATATGGGAATACACTGTCTCATAGTAAACTGCTTTGGAACTAAAATGCTGCTAAACTCATTTAAGGAGGATGTTCCAATATGGGTGGTGGGGAGGGAGAGGGGTGTCAGATAATCTAGAATATAAATTGGTCATTTTTTTTTTTTTGCTTTTTGGGTCACACCCGGCGACGCTCAGGGGTCACTCCTGGCTCTGCACTCAGGAATTACTCCTGGCGGTGCTAGCGGGACCATATGGGATGCCAGGGATCAAACCCGGCAGCACAGGCCGGCCACGTGCAAGGCAAACTCCCTACCCGCTGGGCTATCGCCCGGCCCCAGATTGGTCATTTTTAACTGTGCTGACATGAAAGGAAGCCAGTCAGTTAAGGAAAATTGAAAAAGACATGGATAACAATTCTTTATTTTTAAAACTTTTAATTTTATATTTTTTAATTTTTTAATTTTTTTAAACAATTACAAAAATGTTCATGTTTGGATTTTGGCCATGCACAGTTCCAGCACCCATCCCCTCCACCAGTGCCCATTTCCCCACCACTAATGTCCCTGATTCCCTGCCCCCTCCCCTAGCCTGTCTCTGTGGCAGGTTCTCCATCTCTTTTCTCACTTTCTCTTTCTCTCTCTTTCTCTCTTCCATTTCTTACATATTGTGGATTGTAATACATATACTTAGAGGTTATCATGTGTATCTTTTGCCTGTATTTAATGCTAAGTTCTATGTGGTAATATACTTTTGACAATTATTGGCACACTGTTCCCTTTTCTGTCTTACCTAACCTCTGCTCCCACACGTTTGTGGTAATTTCCACCTTTGACAGGACCTCCTGATCCACGTTTCGCCTGACTTTAGATATCAGTATCATAATATGTATTTATGTATGTATATATATATGTGTGTGTGTGTGTGTGTGTATATATATATACATATATATATATGTCAAGCAAATAAATGCAGTCATTCTATATTTGTCTCTCTCCTTCTGGCTAATTTCACTCAACATGGTCCTCTCCATGTCCATCCATATAAAGGCAAATTTCATAACTTTATTTTTCCTTACAGCTGCGTAGAATTCCATTGTGTAGATGTACCAAAGCTTCTTCATCCAGTCATCAATTTTTGGGCACTCTGGTTGTTTCCAGATTCTGGCTATTGTGATTAATGCTGCTATGAATATAAAAGTAGGGATGGTGTTTCCACTGCATATTTTTGTCTTCCCAGGGTATATTCCCAGGAGTGGTATGGCTGGGTCAAATGGGAGTTCAATTTCTAGTCTTTGGGTGAATGTCCATATAGTTTTCCAAAAAGGGCTCTTACCAGTCAGTATTCCCATCAACAATGGATGAGAGTTCCCTTTTCCCCACATCCACGCCAGCATTTGTTGTTCTTGCTCTTTTGGATATGTGCCAGTCTCTGTGGTGCTAGGTGGTATCTCATTGTTGTTTTGATTTGCATCTCTCTGATGACTAATGATGATGAGCATTTTTTTCATATGTCTTTTGGCCATTCGAATTCTTCCTTGTTGAAGTTTCTGTTCATTTCTTTTCCCCATTTTTGATGGGGTTGGCTGTTTTCTTCTTTGTAAAGTTCTACCAGTGCTTGATATATCCTGTATATTAACCCCTTAACAGATGGGTATTGGTGAATATTCTTTCCCATTCTGTGGAGTGTTTTTGTATCTTGGTCATTGTTTCTTTTGAGGAGCAGACGCTTTTTGCCTTCATGTAGTCCCATATGTTTATCTCTTCTAATTGTTTTGTTAGTGGTGTTTGTTCTTTGAAGATGTCTTTAGCTTCAATCTCGTGGAGGGTTTTCTCCTATATTTTCTTCGATGTACTCTATGGATTCAGGTCTGATATGGAAATCTTTAATCCATTTTGACCTGATTTTTGTGCATGGTGTTAGACAGAGGTCAAAATTCATTTTTTTACATGTAGGTGCCCATTTTTCCCAGCACCACTTGTTGAGGTTTTCTTGCTCCATTTCATTTTTATGCTTCTTTATAGAAGATTAATTGTTCATGTATTTGAGGCTGGTTCTTAGGATACTCAACTCTATTCTAGAGGACTACAGGTTTATTTTTATTCCAATACCATACTGTTTTAATTACAACTGCTTTGTAGTAGAGTTTGAAGTTGGGAAAGCTGATGCCTCCCATCTTCTTTTTCCCAATGATTTCTTTTTCTGTCGTGTGGGTCTATTATTCCATATAAATTTAAGAAGTGTTTGGTCAATTTCTTTGATGAATGTCATGGGTATCCTTATAGGGATGGCATTGACTTTGGATAAAGCTCTAGGGAGTATTATTATTTTGACAACGTTGATTCTCCCAATCCATTAGAAGGGAATATGTTTCCATTTCCTTGTGTCCTCATATTTCTTGAAGTGATGTTTTGTAGTTATCTTTGTAGACGTCCTTCAAGTTCTTCATCAAACTGATACCTAGGTATTTAGTTTTTTGTGGCACAATTGTGAATGGGATTTTGTTCTTAGTGTCCCTTTCCTCTCTTTCGTTATTTGTATATAGGAAAGCCACCGACTTTTGGGTATTGATTTTGTGCCCTCCCACTCTACAATAAGTAACTATTGTTTCTAGGAGTTTTTGGTAGAGAGTTTAGGATTCTCTAGTTATACTACCATGTCATCTGCCAATAGTGATAGTTTTACTTCTTCCTTGCCTATCTGGATGCCCTTAATGTCCTTTTCTTCTTTCATTGCTATGTAAAGTATTTCCAGTACTATATTGAATAAAAGAGCTGAGAGTGGGCAACCTTGTCTGGTCCTTGATCTTAGGGGGAAGCCTTTTAAATTTTCCCCATTGACAATTATACTCACTGTGAGCTTTTGGTAGATGGTTTTGACAATCTTGAGGAAGGTTCCTCCAATTCCCATTTTTAGAGGTTTTAGTCATGAATGGGTGCTGGATCTTGTCAAATGCTTTCTCTGTGTCTATTTATATGATCGTATGGCTTTTATTTTTCTCTTTATAGATTTGATGTATTATAGAAACTACAGACAAATCTCCCTGATTAACACAGATCTTAATATCTTCAACAATATACTAGCTAACAGAATCCAAAGACTCATCAAAAAGTTTATACATCATGACCAAGTATGATTCATCCCGGGAATGCAAGGATGGTTCAACATTCGCAAGTTGATAACAAGGGATATACAGGGCTGGAGATTTCAGACAGTGAGGAAGGCACTTTGTAGAATGGTGAGATCCTGGTGGTGAATCCATAATACAGCTCACAAAGGATCTTGATGTATTGGGTTTGACCACCCTGTTTGGCTAGGGCTTCGATGACTGATTCAGTCTCCACAGAATCAAAGGCTTTCTGTAAATCAATGAATGTGACACAGAGCGGCAATTGTACTCCCTACAAACCTCAATGAGCTTGTTTACTGTGTGGATATGGTCGATTGTGATGAATCATTTCCGGAAGCCAGCTTGCTCGCATGGTTGGCCTTCATCTAGTGTTCTGCCAATCCTGTTCAGGATGACTCCTGTAAACAGCTTGGAGATGACAGACAACAGGCAGATGGGGCAATAGTTGCCGATGTCGTGAATGTCTCCCTTCTTGAACAGTAGAACTGTCCTGCTGGTTTTCCATTGGGACGGTACCTGCATACGGACAGGTAGCGTGTGAAGAGCCAAGCTAGTATATTGATGAGTACCTATGGCAAATTCTTCAGGTGTTCGGGTCTGACTTTGTCTGGGCCTGTGTTGCTGTTCCCTTCTTTACCGACGTAGATGGCATGTCGGATTTCAGAAGGGAGAACGTTGGGAATGACATATCCATCCTGTGGAATTTGGTATGTGGGCAGGTGGATATGGCTATCAAAGAGATTTGAGTAGAAATCATGGATAATCTTCTCCATTGCCTTTCTGGAAGATGTGATAGATCCATCAGGGCTTCGGAGGGCAGTCATCTTGGTCTTATAAGTTGGCGAAGGACAGGTGGGCGGTGCAAATGCTTTTCCCGTCCCTCTGCTGCATCTTTCAGTATTTCTGCTCTTCTGTCTTTGAGGTCTTCTTTTATCGGCTTCTCTGCACCGTTTAGCAAGCTTGGATGTTAGCATTGGGTCTCCTGAGGCTCACACCTTGCCACGTTGGTGAATGAGCTCAAGAGTTTCAGAAGACAGGAGTCCTTTTGTGTCTCTCTTTCTCTCGGCTTTCTTCGCGCAATCATGGAGGTGCTGAACCAGTCGGTTGTATTCTTCATCGATGTCATCGATGGTGGTATCTTCCCATGTTGCTGCAATGGTGCCAAAGAGTTCCCAGTTCTACAAAGAAGTGATCATTCCCAGTTCTACAAAAGAATTCATCATTCCCAGTTCTACAAAGAAGTGATCATTCCCAGTTCTACAAAGAAGTGATCATTGATGTCAAAAGAGGGGTTCGACAGGGTGATACCATTTCACCAAAACTCTTCAGTGCCACCCTCGAGAACAACATGCAACAATTAGAATGGGAAGGAATGGGAGTAAAGATAGATGGTCAGCAACTACACCACCTCCGCTTTGCTGATGACATTGTTCTAATAACACCAAACATTAGCCAAGTGGCACAAATGCTGGCTGACTTTGACCGAGAATGTGGAAAGATAGGTCTACAGCTGAATATGAAGAAAAATATGTTCATGAAAAATGAAGTAGTTCCTGAAGCCCCATTCACTCTCAATGGAACAAACATCTCTGAATGTAGCAGTTATGTGTACCTCGGTCAAGAAGTCAACATAATGAATGACCTAAAACCTGGAGCTGCTCAGGATGAAGAGAGCGGCACGGAATGCCTTCAAAGGCATCGAAGAAATAGCTAAAAAGGACAAACAACTTCTGGCTCTGGACACATCTCTTCGACTCCACCATTCTCCCTGCATTAACATATGCCTCAGAGACCTGGGCCCTAAGAAAGCAGGATGAGAATGCTATTCGTGTCTCCCAGAGAGGAATCGAAAGAGCTATGCTTGGAATATCACTCCTCACTCAAGTGAGAGAAGGAATCCGGAGTTCTGACCTCCGTGCTATTCCAGAATCAGGTATGCTTTCTCGTTTGTCAAGGCATGGAAAATCAGATGGGCTGGACATGTAATGCGATTTGGAGACAACCGCTGGACTAGAGCCATTACCGACTGGATCCCACAGGCTGTCAAATGATCATGTGGCCGCCCACCTACAAGATGATAAGACTTCCTTGTAAAGACTCTGAAGAAACAGTTTGAGGCTCTTCATATTCCTGAATCAACCAGATGCCATTGGTCTACATTGGCACATAATAGGGTCCAATGGAAATGTTACTGGAGCCCGCTTGAGCAAATCGATGAATAACGGATTCAAGTGATCAATTGATCAAGTGAGGAAGGCACTTGCTTTGTGTGCAGCTGTCCCAGGTTTGAGTATGGCGCCACTTATGGTTCCTCTGAGCACTTTCAGGAGTTATCCCTGAGCATAGAGCCAGGAGTAAGCAATGGCTATATTTAGGTGTGTCATCAAAACCTACATAAATAAGCAAACGAACAAACAATTAATTAATTAACACAGATCATGAAAATCTTTGAATTAGATATACAGCAGTGTCTCTGGACCCTATGGTTATGTCTGGACTCAGGACATTTTCCTTGGGAATTGGAAGGAAATATTGCAGATGACCAGAGAACAAGGAACCTCAAAAGGTAAAAGAACAATAAGCACTAACAAGCAAGGGGGCCTACAAAGCTGCAAAATTAAGTATGAATTTCATGGAACAGAACCAGCAAGATACCAGTGTGACCCAGAGACAACAAACACAGAATCAGCACAAGGCCTAGGTAGAGGACATTTGGGGACCCAATGGCCTTCAAAAAGCAGTGTAATTAGTAGAACTAACTTCATATGTATATGGATTTTTGGATACTATGTTTACATACAATAACCTAGGGACCCATATAGCTAATAAACCTGTCTTGTGGTAACAAGAACACTTTAGATGCTGGAGCATTTGCAACATAGGAAAGATGCACTGCTTGTATTTACATACCATCATCATTTACCTGCAGTCTTTTCAATATCTATTTGGCTTTAGGCTAGGAGTGTGTATGTTGGGTAGTCTATGTAACTCACATCGTCTAAAGAAACCCAAATGTAGACCGTTTTTCACAAAGTTTTCATTCATATATAAAGATTATTCTATCAGTCTTATATACAGAATATTAATATACTGATATTTATTGAAAGAAAGACTGACCAATGTAAGTGTGAGAATTTATATCCATTGTGTCAAACTTGAGTTCATCACATAAAATGACTAAGTTGATTTGTTTTTTTTTTTTTTTTTGCTTTTTGGGTCACACCTGGCGATGCTCAGGGGTTACTCCTGGCTCTGCACTCAGGAGTCACTCCTGGCGGTGCTCGGGGACCATATGGGATGCCGGGATTGAACCCGGGCCAGCATGGGCCGGCTTCGTGCAAGGCAAACGCCCTACCCCCTGGGCTATCGCTCTGGCCCTGACTAAGTTGATTTGATTTCTTAGAAAAATTTGGTTCGCTTTGGTTTCTTAGAAAAAAAAATACATTTCCTATAATTTTTAAGATGCCATCTGACTTTACAAAATATATTACTAAATATTTTACAGCATGAACTAGGAATAGAGAGACACAGGCATGTAATTCTCTCAATATTTGGAAATGCCATACAGTGTAGATTTTATTATCTTAAATATTTTTTAAAGAAAAGCTTCAAATTTCATTAGTGTGTGTAAACTATTGCTTAATTTCATGCAATTGCTGCATAAATTTCTTCCTCATTGCAAAAGAGTAGTGCAGTCCATTTGGTTATTGGATACACCAGATACAATGTGAAACAACAGCCCCAATTTCCAGCAACAGATGCTAAAAGAAGGTGACAACAGAAACATGCCTTTTTATATTGAATTCATCAATCTTCTGAGTCTATGGTTGCTATCTATAATTAGATTTTGATGTTTGACCATCTAGAGAAGTTAATACAGCTAATGAAAAGAATCCTTTAGGATAATGATTAAATTATTGTCTGCCTTAATGCAAGTTTGTTTGGTGGGTTTGGTTTTAATGATTCTTTTCTAAATATAGTTTGGCTAACAGTTACAACAAACCTACAAGCTTGCCCAAGAGATATTACTAGGGTATAGAACTGAAGTTGCATGCAGCTGACACAGTTCTATGCTAGGCGCTGCATGTAATTCAAACCCCACCACAAGTGATACCTGTGTACTGCTTAGTGTGGCTCAAAAATCAAAGGGAAAAATGTCTGGCATCTTTTTTACTCATTTCCAGAAGTATAATAGTCTTACTAATCATTTGTAAATCCCAAACTAATTATAAATTAAGTTGCCTGTCTTTTGCCAATTAAAGAATGCTGTAGTCTCTATCATATTATAAATTTCACAATGTATTTCTACTGCAGCATGCTTCTTAAAAATATATGTTTATGTTGTTTGTTCAAAATTTTTCTCTGTCTTATACTTTGAATTGACAAACTTTACACATATTGTACATGTACTGTTTATTTCACAACCAAGTTTTTCAGCAAAAATTTCCTCTTTAGCTGTTTAAAGACATGGCGCCATATGTTGCTCTCTGCAGTGTAACGGTGTGATGCACCTTCATGATGGAGCCTGGACTTCTTCCAAATTACGAAAGTGATATAATCCTTCTGGTGAACTGTGAAATTCTCCACTCCACGGTGTCTTTCCCAGAAGAAAATGAGCATTCTTCACGGACAGGTTCCTATAGGGTCTGAGAATAAACGATATGGTGGGGGATTTCAGTTCGTTCCAACTTCAGTGTCAGGTTAATTGCTGGCTCTAAAACATTTCTGCACCTTTTTTTTCTGAGATGGTGGTGAGGGTGGGGGATAAGCTTTCCAGTCACATACCCCAAAGCAATTCATATGTTACATTTCCCTGTTTTCATCATTGGCATGCTTTTGTTGGCTTCCATAAACACTCCCTGAAGAGCTGGTTCTGTTGTTGGCAGCATCTTTTTAATTACACAGAAATCAGGGCAGGTGACATGCTGGTGGTCATTATGTTCTTTATTGTTTAGCTTTGTGTTGATTAAAAAAAACCATGAATATAAAAAATAGCTTTTTAAACAAAGACATATGTATTGTGCCTTAGATATTACCTTTGTAAGACTGTTTTTCTCTTGGGATAGTAAGTTGAAGAAATATGTCATATAGAGCCCTAAGATGATGTTGATAATTGTACCACAATGCTTATAAATATCTTAAATATTAAGCAAATAAGAGGACACTGATATCTGATTGAAATAAACCAAATATTGATAATATAAAACAAAAAAAGCCAGGAGCTGCTCAGCCAAGGAAGCTGACTATTTTTGGGCATCACAGTATTCCAGGCAAAACAGTGCTACCAAGAAATCTTCACCAGTTCCCCATCAGTGGATCCTCAGAAAATATAATAGTAAGCCTCCTCTGGCATTTCCTCGGAATTTCACCATGAAGTTTAAAGGTAGCCAAGACACATTGTAGGGTTCAGTGGCAACCCTGAGCTTTCTCAATCTCTATGTCCTTTCATATTATTAGCCTTGACCTGACATTGCTGCTCCTCCATGTGTTTTACAAATTAACAGGCAAAAGACTTAATTTTTTAATTGTCACTTCTGCTTTATGACAATTTTTTCAGTTAAATTAATGTTATCTAGAAATGGTTCCATTTGAAAGATAGTTTTATCACTATTCATTGACTCTTTACATGTGGTTTCTTTGCCTAATACTATTTTCCAGTGTTCTGTCTTGGCAGGATGATAGGGAGTGGTCATGTGCCCCAAAGGGCAGTAGCTCAGGTTTTTATTCTGAACAGCAGCATTTAATTATGGATAATACTTGATGGGACAACTTATTTATATTCTTATTGTCTCTTTATTTATATATTTCTAATCAAGATGTTAGTGACACCACAACCTTGCTATAGGGACTAAATACAATGTTCAGTAATATAGATATAACAATAATAAGCATAGTATTGAATTACCATTTTCAAAACAGTGTTATTGTTATTTAAAAACACAAATCAGGTAGATTTTCTTAGTAGCCTTTGGGTGACTCTTCCTATGCTCAGGGCTTTCTCCTGTCTTTGCACTCAGGGATCATTCCTGGTAAGTATACATGACTAGATAGTATGCTAAGATTCAACCCAGGTTGGTCACATGCAAGCTTGCAAGATAAATTTACCAACTGTTTTATTATTGCTCTAGCCCCTGGTATTTTTTTAGACTGATGTTATCATTGTTTCTTTTGAAATTTTAATCTTTTGCTTTTTTTTTTCTTTGAACTACACCTATTGATGCTTAGGGATTACTCCTGACTCTATGCTCAGGTATGACTCTTGGCCTTGACAGTACTTGGGGGGGGGGGGGGGCTAGGTGGTGACAAGGAAAACCACTATACCTGCTGTACCTTCTTTCTATTTCTTCACCCAGTTTAAAGATAACCAAACACATAATGCACCGAAGTTTTCAAAATGCTATGTACTCTCATTTTCTCTTGCTTTATTCTTGTTATTATTCTTTTGTATGGGGTCCCTCTCCCTCAGACATCCTCCCTATTGGTCTTTTGATAAGAAGAACAAATCTAAGATTTTATTGCTTACTTTCCCAGAGTCTATCCAGGACTTTCCAAAAGTTTAGATACTTGCTGTTAAATCATTTCTGATATGATGTTAAATCTCAGTGAGTAATAACATATTTGCCTCTACTGAATAGCAGCCTATTCACTGGGCCCCTGTGAGGCAGTATACAGAGGAAACAGGACTATGATCGCATGTGTGTAACATTAAACAATGTGTAAAAGGGGGTTCCTGTACTTTAGCAAACCCTGCTTGCTCAGAAATTTTCTGGCTTCTCTTCATAACTTTATAACAAAGAAAATATTTAAGGTTTCATTTTTCATGTATTTAATTCTTAGTCAAACTTTCAGTTTTGTTTCTGTTTCATTTTGTCTCTTTTGTCTCTAAAAAAGACCTAGGATTTTTATATTAATATTAGTCTTTGCTAGAGCGGGCACCAGTAATATCTCCATATATCCTGTCTCATGCCAGTAGAGCCAGGGGCATCGGCTTGCTACAGGAGCATAAAGAGCTTCAAACCATTATATTAGGTCATGGGAATGACCTAATATAATTGTTACTGGAATTTGGCATATCAAATACAACACAAGAAGCTTGCCAGGCTTGCCGAGCAGGAGGCAAACTCTTTTAAACACCTCCAAATAAAGCATTTATTGATGAACCGCGACGGGCTGCTTGCAGCCGCGCGAGCCGGGCTGTGATGGGCTGGTCTGCTGGGTGGAGTTCTGACGAGAGGGAAGTCCAAAAGTGGAAAATGGCAGCGCCCATGGAGGAGTGAGGGGGGGTGGCCTGGCTTGTTGTGAGGCTCTGCCAAGGTGGTGGGCCAGGGCTACAACCCACCATGCCTCCCGACTGCCTCATGAACGGTTGGGCACAGGGAGAGCAAGGAACAGCTCTACCCCATGTGTGAGAGTCTCTGGACCAGCATACCTGGGCCGGATTGAGGAAAAAGCTGCTGCAGGGTGGGTGTCGGTGATCCGGGCTGTGATGGGCTGGTCTGCTGGGTGGAGTTCTGACGAGAGGGAAGTCCAAAAGTGGAAAATGTCTTTATTGTTTCAAATATTCTTTTATCTATTTATTTATTATAATACCAGCTCGAGATAAACAATTAGAAAACTGTTCATGCTTGGGTTTCAGTCATACAGTGTGCCAGCACCCATCCCTCCACCAGTGCCTATTTCCCACCACCAATGTCCCCGGATTCCTTTTCCCCTCCCCAGCCTGGTTCCATTCAGCACTTTACCTTTTCTTCTCTCTCTCTCTCTCTCTCTCTCTCTCTCTCTCTCTCACTGTCCCTTTTCTTACACATTGTGTATTGCCTATGTTCAATGCTTAGTAGTAGGCAAGTACATGTCCATCCATTTATAAGCAAATTTTATAACTTCAGTTTTCCTAACAGTTGCATACTATTTCATTGTGTAGATGAACCACAGTTTCTTTATCCAATCATTTATTCTTGGGAACTCAGGCTGTTTCCAAATTCTGGCTATTGTGAATAGTGCTGCAATGAACATAGAAGTGCAAAAGATGTTTCTGCTGTGTATTTTTTTTTGGCTCCCAGGGTATATTCCCAGGAATGGTATGGCTGCATCAAATGGGAGCTCAATTTTTTAGTGTTGGGAGGAATGTACATATTGTTTCCCAAAATGGCTGGACCAGTCGACATTCTCACCAACAGTTGATGAGAGTTCCTTGCTCCCTGCATCCATGCCAGGACTATTTTTTTTGTTCTTTTGGATGTGTCCAGTCTCTGTGGTATGAGATGATACCTCATTGTTGTTTTGATTTGCATCTCCCCAATGTTTGGTGATGATGAGCAATTCTTCTTGTCTTTTGACCATTTGAATTTATTCTTTGAGGAAGTTTTTGTTCATTTCTTCTCCACATATTTTGATAAGGTTAGTTGTTTTCTTTTTTGTAAAGAATACCAGTGCCTTATATCTTGGATATTAATCTCTTCTCAGATAGGCATTGGGTGAATATTCTTTTCCACTCCATGGGGAGTCTTTGTATTTTGGTCACCATTTCTTTTGAGGTTCAGAAGCTTTTTAGTTTCATGTAGTTTCATATGTTTATCTTTGCTTCCAGTTGCTTTGTTAGTGGTGTTTCATCTTTGACGATGCCTTTAGTTTCAATGCCATAGAGGATTTTGCCCATGTTTTCTTCAATGTACATTATGGATTCAGGTCTGATACTGAGATCTTTACTCCATTTTTATTTCACTTTTGTACATGGTGTTAGTCTGAGGTCTAAGTTCACTTTTTATACCTAGCTGCCCAGTTTACCCAGCGCCACCTCTTGAAGAGGCTTTCCCTTGCTCCACGTTGTATTTCTTTGCTACATGGGATCTTTTTATATCTCTAAATATTTGCTAAAAATTTCTAAATAGAGCAGTACTCCCAAGCTGTGTTTTTACTCCATATTCTTCTTCTTTCCCTTCTACCATCTAATACAAAGATTTTTACATAGCAACACTTTCTCTTCTCTCATCCATTCTTATATGTGATCAGATATTTTCAGTATATCATACTTTGTAATTTTTCTGATTACCAAGCTTTTAAACAATTATTTTCTCATTGTTTTCTACAAATCCTTAGGTAAATCCTAGTCTTCTAGATATATTAAATAAAATATTTTTAAAATAAAACTTTAAAAAATTTCTCCTAATTTATAACAAGAACAAATACTACTATTTATTCTATGCCTGCTGTTATTTTCTCTTGTATTTCATATTCAAACAGTGCTGCAATGTTTTATACAAATGAGACATCTGATTTCAGTGGTTAAGGTATTAAGTGTTTCAACTGAATTCTCATCCATTAACTCTTCTTCCCTCCTTTCAGCTTACTTGCCAAACTGTTGTCTAATTATTTTCCTGTTAAGCCACTGGAATGGCTTCACTCAGTTCCAATATTATTTTGCTGAATATTCAATGCTTGCTATTGCATGAAAATAGTGAAAATTCCTACTCTGATTATTAATGTCCAAGATAAAATTTTTCTAAATTATATTTAAAAGCTTGTCAAAGTTTCAAAAATTATCTGATGTGTAGAAATTTGACTTTCCATCATAACATCACCAGGCTTCCAGACATTAATTTTTGCTTAACTTATTGTCTTAAAAATATCATTCATGTTAGCTTCTAGATTTATCTATCTCTAATATTTCAAGTCATTTTACCAGTGCCTTTAACCCATCAAACAGATATGACAATTTGTCTAAATGAATTCCTGGACTACTTACCCTATTCGAAGGTATTTACACGTTACTTTTAAGTTTGACTTTTAATTTTCTAACTTCTCAATTATTCTCTGAATATTTCAACTTTTAACATGGATATATAAATATATTTCAGCTAAATTAAAATTGCTAAAATAAATCGCAATAGGCATCTTCAGAAATAATCAAAGTTTGGTAAATGTCGAATTCTAAATTATAGTCAAATTAAAAATATTGAACTTTGGGTATTTATTTATTATAAAAATTTCCTAATTTGTGTACAAACCAGCTTTCCCCATTGAACTCCCCTGCATTCCATGGACCATGAGAGCAACATCCGACTCGAGCCCACCATCCCGATGGAGCCTCAGAGGAGCCCAGAGAAAACCCCCACACCTTGCTGGCAGCAATCTTCACCATCCACACTCCACAGCTCGTAAGATCTCCACCCAACAGACTAATCCAGTCTCCAGCCCAGCTTGTCAGAAAACCAGCCTACAAGGACCCACCCTGCAGAGACCCGCCCTTCAGAGGAGAATATTTCAAGTCCAGAAATGCTTGAGCCACAGACACAGATATACCCGGCAAAGCTGAAACCAGCTTTCCCCATTGCACACAGCCACTGTGTGGCGCCAATTTACCTCCTAAATGCTGTGAATATTCTACCCAGCCCTCTGAGAGAGCCCCACAAAGTAATGAGAGTATAGCGCCCGCATGGCAGAGCCTGGCAAACTGTCTGATGCATGTTCGATATGCCAAAACCAGTAACAAAAATGTTTATTTTCCTGACCCTGAAAGAGCCCTTAATACGGCAGCAGTAAGAAAGGTGAACAAGCAATATCTGATAAAATTTCACGGCCAACCTAGGCTGCCAAAACGAAGAAGGACTAAAATGACTGCCTGTACTTTCAATGCATGTACGCTGGCATCGGACACATATATTAAGGATCTGATGGTGTTAGAAAAGATCAAGTACGACATCATTGGTCTGACTGAGAAGAGGAGGCGTCAGTCGCATCATGCTGTATTTGACACCAGAGAAGAATTGTTCCTTGGAACATGCGACGAAAGAGGCGCGTTGGAGTTGGTGTCCTTGTCAACACGAACATGGCCGTCAACATTGATTCATTTGAATGCCTAACAAACCAGATAGGACGATTACACTTGAAGAGATGTGGCCCACTGACAGCAATTTCTATCTTCATTGTCTACGCACCAACATCCAAATACAAGGGAAGATGAAATTGAGAAATTCTACATGGAACTGGAGGAGTTCTATAAAAAAAGATCAGACCTTCTACAAGATCGTAGTTGGTGATTTTAATGCCAAGATAGGACCCATGGCCTAGAATGGGTGAGAGACTATCTGAGTTCATCATGTCCACCAAGACCATTCATGAAAACTCACAGTTCCAGAAGGCTGAAGAGAAACGTTGGATATAGGAATATCCTGGTGGACAGTTCCACAATGAAATTGACCACATCATTTTCAATTGACGGTTTTGTCTGACTGATGTTGCTCTCGTCCCCAAATTCCAAACAGGATCGGACCACCGTCTCCTTCATGCAAAATTCTACTTCCCGCAACATGGAGAAAAGGCTGCAAAGTTTAAGAAGAGAATTCCCAGAATGACCAACAACTGTAAATTCTTTGGCACCATTGCAGCAACATGGGAAGATACCACCATTGACAACATCGATGAAGAATACAACCAACTGGTTCAGCACCTCCATGATTGTGCGAAGAATGCTGAGAGAGAGAAAGATACAAAAAGGATGCCTGTCTTTAGAAACTCTCGAGCTCATTCGCCAATGTGGCAAGGCACAAGCATCAGGAGACAAAATGCTAATATCCAAGCTTGCTAAACGGTGCAGAGAAGCGATAAAAGAAGACCTCAAAGACAGAAGAGCAGAAATACTGGAAGATGCAGCATAAGCTGGGAAAAGCTTTCGCACCGCCCGCCTGTCCTTTGTCAACTATAAGACCAAGATGACTGCCCTCCGACACCTGATGGATCTATCACATCTTCCAGAAAGGCAATGGAGAAGATTATTCATGACTTCTATTCAAATCTCTTTGATAGCCACATCCACCTGCCCACATACCACATTCCACAGGATGGATATGTCATTCCCAACGTTCTCCCTTCTGAAATCCGACATGCCATCTTTTCAATAAAGAAGGGAACAGCACCCGGCCCAGACAAAGTCAGACCCCAACACCTGAAGAATCTGCCGTCGGTACTCATCAATACACTAGCTCAGCTCTTCACATGCTACCTGTCCAAATGCAAGGTATCGGTTCCAATGGAACAGTTCTACTGTTCAAGAAGGCCAGTTCTACTGTTCAATAAGGGAGACATTCACGACATCGGCTACTATCGCCCCATATGCCTGTTGTCTGTCATCTTCAAGCTGTTTACAGGAGTCATCCTGAACAGGATTAGCAGAACACTAGATGAAGGACAACCATACGAGCAAGCTGGCTTCCAGAAAGAATTCAGCACAATCGATCATATCCACACATTAACCAATCTCATTGAGGTTTGTAGGGAGTACAAGATGCCACTCTGTCTCACGTTCATTGATTTAAAGAAAGCCTTTGATTCTGTAGAGGCTAAAGCCATCATCGAAGCCCTAGCCAAACAGGGTGTTCAAACCCAATACATCAAGATCCTTCGTGAGCTGTATTATGGATTCACCACCAGGATCTCACCATTCTGCAAAGAAGTGATCATTGATGTCAAAAGAGGGGTTCAACTGGGTGATACCATTTCACCAAAATTCTTCAACGCCACTCTCGAGGACATCATGAGACAATTAGAATGGGAAGGAATGGGAGTGAAGATAGATGGTTGGCAACTACACCACCTCTGCTTCCCTGATGACATCATTCTAATAACACCAAACATTAGCCAAGCGGCACAAATGCTGGCTGACTTTGACCGAGAATGTGGAAAGACAGGTCTACAGCTGAATCTGAAGAAAACTATGTTCATGAAAAATAAACTAGTTCCTGAAGCCCCATTCACTCTCAATGGAACAAACGTCTCTGAATGCAGCAGTTATGTGTACCTAGGTGGAGAAGTCAACATGATGAACGACCTAAAACCTGATCTGCGCAGGAGGAAGAGAGCGGCATGGAATGCCTTCAAAGGCATCGAAGAAATAGCTAAAAGGACAAAGAAACTCCGTTTCCAGGCACATCTGTATTTCCAAGGATTTTATTCCTTTGCATAGAGATACAATGTCTATCCCAATATGCTTTTCCACGTTATCCCTATCTCCTGACTGCAGTGTAATGAGAATGAATAAAAATGAACAATAAAAATGACTATTTGGGTCGTAGGAGATCATTTTAGTGATAGAGCACATTTCCAGCATATATAAGGCCCTGAGTAGGATTGCGAGCAGTGCTGGATGTGACCTGGTGGCTCGCTAACATGACTAAGCAGAGCACTGTACTCTCAGACATGTATGACTGAACTAGCCTAGCTGCCTTTAACCTCCTTTGCTACATCCCAGTACTTCTGGGGGTGGTTTCTGTAAAAGAAAACAAAATAGAAAATGAGCAAAAAAAGAATCAAAGGCATTTCTAGCGATGAAAAGTACTGATAAACTTATCTATTATGTCTAAGAAATAAGGATCATACCTTTTAGAATGTTTTATGATAAAAATTATAACTCACTGGGGCTGGAGTACAGAAGGTAGGGCATTTGCCTTACAGGCGGCTGACCCAAGTTCTATCCCTGGCATCCCATATGTTCCCCGGAGCACCACTAGGAATAATTCCTGAGTACAGAGTCAGGGGTAATCCCTGAGCATTGTCAGGTGTGATCCAAAAAACAAACAAATAAAGTATGGCTCATCATGTGAGCTGTTGAAAATTATGGCACAGATAGACTTGCTCAAAGCAGTGTTGGCATCAACCTTCAACAGGTAAGGCAAGGATTATTGGGAACAATAAAACATGCCATGCTTTCTTTAGGAATGACTTTATATCAGCTTTGCATATGGTTCTTAAACAAGATTTCCATACTGTATTTATAACTTTTCTATAAGTTAGAGATGACCTCAAAATTTTAGTGTATGTAATTGAAAAAAATGTACCTTTAGATTTTTCTCTTTTCGTTTATCAAGTAAGTTACCTAATGGGAACATATCCATTTCCAGCATCTGTTTTATGGTGCCACCCTCAGGATCTCTTTAAAATTTGGTAACCAAGTAACATCATCCATTTATTGTGAGACTTACCCTATCTTAACATTTTAAATATGCATTATATATAAGCTTTGGCATTAGGTAAAAAAAGGAAATTGAAACTATGTTGAACATTTCTCGTTGCTGTTGAGCTCCAATTCATAAACACACAAGCACTATACATCTTTGATCACAAATTCAGTAATTGTGGACTTCATAGTGTGTATAAATGAAAACACACACATACATATGTATGTATGTTTTATTTTATAGAGCTCTTTCTTTTTAGTATCCTACCTAAAGATACTTATTTTCATACAATATTCAAAGCATCAGGAAGGTGGTCCCAGGAGCCTATAACAGCTTTCTTGCTACCCAACTTTTAATTTTGATTAGATTTAAATTTATAATTATTTTTAATGTCTTACCATATATGTCGTAATTAGGGAAGTATTTTACTTAATTTTTGCATATTTATTAGCTATGATAGTCAATTGCTATGTTTAATAAAACAATATATAATTATGACATTGATAATTGAAGAAATGTATCTAAGCCATCATCTTACTAGTGAAAACAAGGCCTCTAAAATAACATTTTAGAAGATTGAAAATAAAAGATGGTTGTTTATGTGAGCCACTCCCAGCTCTGTAGGTAAACAGATCTGAGAGCAACATTCTAAACAAAAATTCAACAGTTAGAAACCTATAAAACACCATAATTTGTTCGAAAAACCATTTTTAGGGGGCCAGAGCGATAGCCCAGCGGGTAGGGCATTTGCCTTGCACATGGCCGGCCCATGCCAGCCTGGATTTGATTCCCGGCATCCTATATGGTCCCCGAGCACCGCAGGAGTAATTCCTGAGTGCAGAGCCAGGAGAAACCCTAAGCATTGCCCGGTGTGACCCAAAAAGGAAAAAAAAAAAAAGAAAAATAAAAAAACATCTTTAGCATTGATTGTTTTGCCCACTTCTTTATTTTCCTGCTTCCAGTTGACTCTAGGTTAATTAAAAAAGAAATCTTGAGGTCACAAAACTAGATGGGTTTAAAACACCTAAAGCCTTTTCATGTGGATGGTTTGGAAGAACTAAAATGGTTAAAATGGCTGTTTTAACCGAGGCATTCAATGCAATATCCACAGAAGTTTGCTATTGTTTTTCAAGATAATAAAACAAACACAACTGACATTTATATGGAACGAGAAAATACCGCAGCTAGACAAAGCAATCTTGAAACAAAAAAAAAATGAGGCATCCTGCCCATGTAGTATTTGAATAAAAATGACACAGATCAATGATATAGTGTTGAGAACAGAAATAGACTCTCACATATTCAGATATTTTAAAACAATTAATTTATTAAGAAACCAGAACAAAAGAGAGAAAATATATCTTCATTAAAATAAAAAATAAATAATAAATTCAATAAAATTAAAGACACTAGAACTTCCACCATAAACATAGCTTTATATGATTAAATACTTACGTATCATACCTGAAATCATGCATGCATATAACACTGATGACATATCATACAGTGTTGATTTTCATGGCATCTGAACTTTCAGAATAAAATATTTTTGTATTGTTTTTACTTCATGTCTTCAGAGCTTTACACTATTTCAATTACTAAGATTCTAGCACTTTCTTGATTTTTTTCCCCCAAAATTTGAGTCACAAAGGAATCATGCCATAACTTTAACAGATTGAAAAAAAAAGCCATATAACTGCAACTTCGCATCACTATTTTATTGCTTTTTTTTATTAATGAATCTAGAACTTTGTTAAGCAAAAGTTCTCTCATTCGGCAGTATATATTTTTCACTTTCAAGTAAGCTTCTCTTGCATTGCAAAATTATATTGATTTTATGCATTTGTTGCTTTTGTTTCTTTATTCTTCCAGTCTCCAAACATATTTCTGAAATTTATTGTAAGGAATACATTGTCTATGTTTTGTTCTCTGCACTTTATAGTTTCATGTCTTACCTCTGTGTGTTTAATTCATTTTGAATTAATATTTGTGTTTGACATTAAGTAGTGGTTAAGCATCATTATTTTGTGTGTGAATGTCCTATTTTGCCAGAAATATATTTCTTTATTGAAGAAAGTTTCTTAGCTTCATTGTACAGTCTTGGCTCTGTTACTTGAAACTTTTTTCTTGTTACTTTGAAACATGAATTTGATATAAACATATAAGAAAGTCAAAAGAAATTGAAGAATAAGGGAAATAAAAAGGATCTTAAAATCTAAATTATATTTTTCTGAATATTTAAATATATAGAGATACACACACATACACACATGTGTGTTTATTACCCCTAAGAGTAATTTTTAAATATGTCTTTAATTTTCCCCAGAAACTTATTAGTGTTAAAGTAGTTTCAAGATTTAAAAAGCGATAATGACACAGTTTTTAAAAACTAGAAATGTGTGAAATTATAATTCTAAATTATAACTGGAGAGATAAACAATGTAACTGCTAGACGATATACCTCTCATAAATGAAGCTCTGAGTTTTATCCCTGACAGGGCAAAAAAAAAAAAAATTAGTAATTTCTGAGAGTAGAAAAGAAAACTGCATTCCTCTTAGAAGAATATTGAGTAGCAGAGAAAACTGTAGCCTAAAATTAGCATTGCAATTCTATTCTTAGTTCTTATAATTCATTGGGTCAAAATTAAGCAATAAGATTTCTATCAAAAAATTTATCCTAGGGGCCAGAGCAATAGCCCAGCGGGTAGGGTGTTTGCCTTACACGCGGCTTTTTGCCTTACATGCGGCATCGAACCCTATGCCGGCCGGGTTCGATCCCCCGCATCCCATATGGTCCCCTGAGCACCGCCAGGAGTGATTCCTGAGTGCAGAGCCAGGAGTAACTCCTGAGCGTCCCGGGTGTGACCCAAAAAAAAAAAAAAAATAATTATCCTAAAAATTTCATATGAATTGCTTTCAATATGACTTATTCTTTTTTTAAATTAAACATTTTATTATACCACCCTGAGATATACAATTACAATGTTATTCATGTTTGGCGGTTTCTGTCACATAGTGTTCCAGCACCCTCCCTCCACCAGTGCCCATTTCCCCACCACCAATGTCCCCAATTCCCTCCCCCATCCCATAGCCTGCCTAAATGGCAGGTTCTTTATCTCTTTTCTTTCTCCCTCTCTCTCCCTTCCTTCTCCTACACTTTATGGGTTTGCACTACATACACTTGGAAGCCATCATGTGCATTTTTTGCCTGTCTTTAATGCTCAGTTCTATGTTGGTATCAGCCCTTTCGACATTGAAATGAGGGGTGTATGTATGGGGGGGTTACTGCCTGTAAGGCACTTGCCTTGTGTGTAGTGGCACCACGTTTTGCCTCCTGAGCACCATCAGGAGTGACTCCTGTGCAGAGCAGAAGTAAGCCCTCAGCATAACTGATGTGGCCAAAAACAAAAGACGAAATAATACAAAATCCTAGAAATTAATTTATTCCTTATTGTGATTATGAAAAACAGAAATCTTTCAAAGACTAGTTATCTTTCAAAGACTAGTAATCTTTCAAAGTTCAGTTATCTAATTTCTAATAATTGCTGATTGAGCTATACAAGAAGGCACACTAAACATATGTATATATATGTATATATATATATATATAGTTTGACGAATATATTTTATTGATACACTATGCTAGATAAGGAAAAACAATGATATTGATGAAATATTTATGAAAAAACTAATTAGGTTTTAGACTAATATTAAGCTAGATTAAATTGGTAAGATCATTTCAGGTGTCCCAAATCATTTATCATATAGAGTAATGGAATTCACATTTTTACTGTAAAGAGCAAAGGTATATATGCAGATTAGAGTTGAATTATTAAGGTAAAATTAGAACGAATGAAGATCATCATTTAATTTTGTTTTACAGTACTATAGACAAAATATTCAATCTCTAGAACATTTCTGCTGACCCTGACCTTGATAAAGTATTAATATTTACATGATGCCTGAGCTTCAGTAATTGAGAATAAAGATTAAGATTGATCCAGAAAATATTTCAACCTACAGTGCCAAGGGCAACAAAAATATCAATATAAACTAAAGCAAATGTTTCATTTTATGCCTAACAGGATTTTTGACAGGTTGACTAAGCAGGGCACGGGCTGGGGTGAGGGAGAGCCAGGCGCCTAAGGCTAACATTTAAAGAGGCAGCCATTCTGGGCTCTGGGAGGAACAAATGGGAGTAGGCAGTCGAGATACAGACCTTTTTGTCTCTCATTGTGGCAAACAAGGAATCAGTGAGAGAGCAGAACTTTCTATACATGAACAGAGAGCAGTATATTTTAGTGATTGCTACACAGTTCATACATATTCTTCCCTTTTTTTAGCAGTATGACTAGCTAGCTGATCAGCCTAACCTGTCTCGAGGTGTTGCAGGTGTGGCTGTGGTGCCCGGCTGCATGGACAGGTGGCAGGCAGGAGACAGGCTTGTCTATACCCAGGGCTCTTCCCGTGGGCCCTGGATGGTTGATGGTCTGACATAGAAAGAGACTGTGCTCCCTGGGATGAACCCAGAGCCACAGCAGAGCCTGGCAAGCTACCCATGGCGTATTCAATATGCCAAAAACAGTAACAATAATGGACCTCATTCCCAACGAATGGAGACCTTACTGGCCACTAAACAAATCGATGAACAATGGGAAGACAAGTGACAAGTGATGACTAGCTGAAAGCACACACTGGTATGTGTAGAAAACACTTTTATAAAGGTGAAATGTTCCTTGGTAACATTAACTTTACTTTAAATTCACTTCAACGTCACCAATGGTGACTTGGTGATGTTTATACAGAAATAAAGTACTCCGGTATATTTTTATGTTTTTAAAAGTAATCAAAATTATATATAAGAAAAATTAGAATATTTGAATCTTGCACATTATAAACAGACCTAAGTAAGATATAGCCTATATTTTATTAATTTAAGTAGTCAGCCACCTCAAGTTATGGTTTTCGCCAGATTCTACAATTAGTCTTTCTTTTATTAATTTTTAAAAAATGAAAAAATACATGTAGCACCTCTGCAAGCTCCTCCTCCTGCCTCTGCTGCCTGCGTTTCTCCGCATCCAGATCCAGCACAGAGTGTTGACCTGATTTCTCAGGGCCACGTTGAGGTCAGCTGTTTACGGTCTGCGGTCAGTGTCGGCTGTGCTGCGGTCAGCATCGGCTGCATGGCCGTGATCAGCGACGGCCCGGCTCGGCCACATGGCCGCCTCCTGAAGCCGCATGTACTCCTCCTTGAGGCTATACAGCTCATCCACGTACTGGCACTTTGATCAGAATCTCCTCGGCCTGGAGGCCCACTAGGACCTGCTCCGCCTGCGGGTAACGCTGACCCCACAAGCACCACACCAGCCTAACAAAGACCAGCAGCAGCGCCACCTGGCCCGCGACCACGGGCTGGAGCACTACGGTCTGCAGTCCATGGAGAGAAAGTTGTGGACCCATCTCACCCCAGCGGTTATACTATGGTCACCGCCCCCATCCCAACCCCACCCCCGTTTTCCTGAGGAAAACAGTACAAAGTCAAGATTAGCCGACTACAGCAGTCACTTTGTATGGCTGTGAACTGCCCACAGCATTCTGCTCGGTCACCAGGGCCACAGTAAAGCCCACAGAACACTCGGATGCTCCTCCCAGAACCCAGCAGCACCCACTATTCCTAAAGGGGCAATGATGTAGTGACGGGAGGAGCGAGGCCGGCTGCAGTAAACTAGGATTCCCTTCATGCGTGTCCAGTGACCTACTGGAAGCGGCAAATCCCTGGACGCAGGCAGAACAATAAAACAGCAGGCAAGGAGCCTGCCTTGCATACAGGAGATCCTGGCGCTCGCTCAGTAGGGTCCCCCGAGCACCGCCAGGAGTGATCCCCCGAGTGCAGAGCCAGGAAGACGCCCTGAGCTTCAACCAGTGATGGCTCAAAAAAAAAAGAAAAGAAAAGAAAAGCTCTGAAATATTTTTCAGATGCTACAGAAACTGGAGACCCTGAATCGCTTGGTGCAGCAGATCATAGAAAGGACTTTCGAGACTCTATGCGGGGAGCAGGTGCGGTTCCCAGCGGGTCACACCCCAGCAGCTGCCAAGTGTTTTTTGTTCGTTGTTTTTTCTGTGTTTCATTTATTTAATTTTGTGCTCTGTTCCTGTCCACTCAGACCAGATGCCAGGATACATTTAGTCCCATCCAGAGGGACTATACCAGTGAGTGGTTACAGGTGAGCCCTCCCCCACTTGAATGCCCCCACCCCCATCCACTCTGCCCCTCTACAGGAGAGGCGGGAGGGGGGCAGGAGTTCGGCGCATGCCTGGCCCTGAGCTAAGATGCCTGACATGTCATAGGTTCCGGCCACGCCAGCACTGACCACAGTGAACCCCCAAACACCCGGAGCCCAGAGTATTACCCTGATACCGTTGAGTTTACAGTGTTGGAGTTCTGCTTTGTTCCCAAGAGATGGTAGGGTTCAGGACCACAGATTCGCTGGTAATCAGTGATCATGCACAATCTACCAGGCCAGCCCTGTGAGGATCAAGAAGAGGCTAAAATGGGAGTACAAAAAGCAATGGAAACTGAGGGCTAACTGCCTCGGACAGAGAGAACTCCCAACTTGAGCTTGCTGTATTTATTGCTTAAAACCAGTAAATGATAGAACAATAAACATTCTTGATTGGATTAAACTTTTACATATCTGGGATCTGAGTGATAGCACAGCAGATCAGGCATTTGCCTTGCATGACAGCCTACCCAGGTTTCATCTTCGGCATCCCATTTAGTCCCCTGAGCACCTCCAGGAGTAATTTCTGAGTGCAGAACTAGGAGTAACCCCTGAGTGTCACTGGGTGTGACCCAAAAAGCAAAAAAAAAAAAAAAAAAAAGAAAGAAAGAAAGGAAAAAAAAACTTCTACATATCTGAGGCTGTAGATGACAGACAACAGGCAGATGGGGCGATAGTTGCCGATGTCGTGAATGTCTCCCTTCTTGAACAGTAGAACTGTCCTGCTGGTTTTCCATTGGGAGGGCACCTTGCATTCGGACAGGTAGCATGTGAAGAGCCAAGCTAGTGTATTGATGAGTACCGACGGCAGATTCTTCAGATGTTCGGGTCTGACTTTGTCTGAGCCTGGTGCTGTTCCCTTCTTTACCGATTTGATGGCATGTCGGATTTCAGAAGGGAGAACGTTGGGAATGACATATCCATCCTGTGGAATTTGGTATGTACGCAGGTGGATGTGGCTATCAAAGAGATTTGAGTAGAAGTCCTGGATAATCTTTTCCATTGCCTTTCTGGAAGATGTGATAGATCCATCAGGGCGTCGGAGGGCAGTCATCTTGGTCTTATAGTTGGCGAAGGACAGGCGGGCAGTGCGAATACTTTTCCGGCTTCTGCTGCATCTTCCAGTATTTCTGCTCTTCTGTCTTTGAGGTCTGCTTTTATCGCTTCTCTGCACTGTTTAGCAAGCTTGGACGTTAGCATTTGGTCTCCTGAGGCTCGCGCCTTGCCACGTTGGCGAATGAGCTCAAGAGTTTCTGAAGACAAGCGTCCTTTTGTGTCTTTCTCTCTCTCTCTCACTAGATGAAGGACAACCATGCGAGCAAGCAGGTTTCCGGAAAGGATTCAGCACAATCGACCATATCCACACAGTAACCAAGCTCATTGAGGTTTGTAGGGAGTACAAGATGCCACTCTGTCTCACGTTCATTGATTTACAGAAAGCCTTTGATTCTGTGGAGACTGAAGCAGTCATCGAAGCCCTAGTCAAACAGGGTGTTCAAACCCAATACATCAAGATCCTTCGTGAGCTGTATTACGGATTCACCACCAGGATCTCACCATTCTACAAAGAAGTGATCATTGATGTCAAAAGAGGGGTTCGACAGGGTGATACCATCTCACCAAAACTCTTCAGTGCCACCCTCGAGAACATCATGAGACAATTAGAATGGGAAGGAATGGGAGTGAAGATAGATGGTCGGCAACTACACCACCTCCGCTTCGCTGATGACATCGTTCTAATAACACCAAACATTAGCCAAGCGGCACAAATGCTGGCTGACTTTGACCGAGAATGTGGAAAGGTAGGTCTACAGCTGAATCTGAAGAAAACTATGTTCATGAGAAATGAACTAGTTCCAGAGGCCCCATTCACTCTCAATGGAACAAACATCTCTGAATGCAGCAGTTATGTGTACCTAGGTCGAGAAGTCAACATGATGAAAGACCTAAAACCTGAGCTGCGCAGGAGGAAGAGAGCAGCATGGAATGCCTTCAAAGGCATCGAAGAAATAGCTAAAAGGACAAAGAACCTCCGGCTCCGGGCACATCTCTTCGACTCCACCGTTCTCCCTGCATTAACATACGCCTCAGAGACCTGGGCCCTACGAAAGCAGGATGAGAATGCTATTCGGGTCTCCCAGAGAGGCATCGAAAGAGCTATGCTTGAATATCACGCCTCACTCAAGTGAGAGAAGGAATCCGGAGTTCTGACCTCAGTCGTTATTCCAGAATCAGGGACGCTGTCTCGTTTGACAAGGCATCGAAAATCAGATGGGCTGGACATTTAATGCGATTTGGAGACAACAGCTGGACTAGAGCCGTTACCGACTGGATCCCACGGGATGTCAAAAGATCACGTGGCCGCCCACCTACAAGATGGTCAGACTTCCTTGTTAAGACCCTGAAGGAACGGTTTGAGGCTCTTCATATTCCCCGAATCAACCAGATGCCATTGGGCTACATTGGCACGTGATAGGGTCCAATGGAAATGTTACTGGCGCCCGCTCGAGCAAATCGATGAATAACGGGATTCAAGTGATCAAGTGATCAAGTGATCTGAGGCTGTTGGTCAAATATAAATGTAAACAGGGCCGGAGAGATAACACAGCAGGCTAAGACTTTTGCCTTGCATGGGACTGTCCCAGGTTCCATTCCCTGGCATCCCATATGGTTCCCCAAGCACCGCCAGGAGTAACCTCTGAGCATTGCTGGGTATGATCCCCGTCACAAAAAAAAAAAAAAAATACAGAAAAGCAGGCTTAATTAAGCATAAATATAAATAATAAACTTAGTTGGATATAAATATAAACAAATGTAAAGCCCGTCCTTCAGGATAATCTAGGAGATCCACCCCAAGACAGAATCCCATCTTGGGGCTATAATCTAAGAGATCCCCCCAGGATGGAATCCCATCATGGAGGCCCACCCATAGACAAGGATGGTTCATCTAAGTGCATATTGCTCTTTCTTCTCCTCTACCAGTAATCCATTCAGACAATCCATTACATTTACTTCATAATATTTCAAGTCCACCCTATAGCAATCTTTTTCAAGCCCAGCCCAGACTCCCAGTTCATCAGAGCTCCACCCAGCAGAAGATCTGATCACAAGTCCAGATAGCGTGGCCACTTTGCTACATCATGGTTCATCAATAAATGCATAAGAGGCGACTGCAAGAATATCCCACCCTCATGACAGAGCTGGCAAGCTATCCATGTAGTATTTGATATGCCAAATGCCAGTACCTCATTCCCATGACCTGATGGATGGTTTGAGGCTCTTTATGTTCCTGGAGTGAGCAGATACCTTGGGCTACACTAGCATGTGACAGGACATACAGAGATGTTACTGGTGCCCACTCGAGCAAATCAATGAACAATGGGAAGACAAGTGATACAAATGAAGTGAAAAAATACATTTTGGGAGATTTTGGACCATACCCAGCAATGCTCAGAAGCTGTTCTTGATGAAGTCTTACTTTTAGGTCAACATATGACTTGTTTTCTCCAATATATAGTCTAAACTATTGAGTTAACAAAAGATAATTAATATTTTTGAGGGTTCCCATTAATTATAACTCCCTCTTCAAAAGCTAATCACTTGATCACTTGAACCCCATTATTCATTGATTTGCTCGAGCGGGCACCAGTAACATTTCCATTGGACCCTATCATGAGCCAATGTAGCCCAATGGCATCTGGTTGATTCAGGAATATGAAGAGCCTCAAACCATTCCTTCAGGGTCTTGACAAGGAAGTCTGACCATCTTGTAGGTGGGAGGCCACGTGATCTTTTGACATCCCGTGGGATCCAGTCGGTAACGGCTCTAGTCCAGCAGTTGTCTCCAAATCGCATTACATGTCCAGCCCATCTGATTTTCCATGCTTTTGAGTAATAGGATACTAGTCCACAAGGCAATAGTCATAGAAAAATAAATGGTAAATTTGGCTTGGAGAGTTCTTTTCTACTCTGGAATGAGCTACATCCCTATTTGACATAAATAACTCCTTTCCCCATATCTTCTCTCTCTCTCCCTCTCTCTCTCCTGTCTCTCTCACCTCCCCTCTCTCTCTCTCCCGGCCTCCCTCCCTCTCCTCTTTTTATATTTGACAAATAAAACACTTTACTTCACTAAAATGCTAAACAAAAGGCCAAGCAAAGAAAGATTAATACCCTGAAGAAAACAAATTTTAAACCCAACAAGTATTTAAAACTAGTTCTAAGAATAATATTCCAGCACCAAATTAAAAGTAATATTCCTAAATCCCTTCTCTGCCTAAATCTAGGTAACTATGGCTAAAACTGACATTAAACCAGCCATTCATTGTAAAGTCCATCACCATGCCACACAAATATGAAGTCACATTCTGGACTAGAAAGAGGTCGCCTCTTACCTCCTGAGAAGTAGAAAAGAAGAATTTGCATTACCTTCTGTATATAGGCTGCAAGAAAGAGAGAGGAGAAAAGAAGGAAAGAGTGAGAAATCTGATTTATGCTGGAATCTTTATTATCTTCCAAATCCAGCTTCATAAAGAAGACTAATTGAAGAATGAAATAGACGCAAACAGACGCAGATTCCTTTCCCATCCTCCTGAAAGAGTATGAATAACACTGATCCTTTATTTTGTTCAAGGCAATAATTTGGAGAGGAAAATATGATTTTCCCCTATACTACATAGTAAGAAAATTTTAAAATATTTTTCTCTTTTTAGATTTGACAAGAAATGTATGATATAGAGAATTTATATTCTTTAAATTATTTTTTATTATAGCACTCTGAGATAGACATTTTAAAAGCTGTTCATGATTAGCCTAATCATACAATATTGCAGCACCCATTCCTCCACCAGTTCCCATTTCCTACCACCAATGTCCCCAGATACCTTCCCCCACCCTCAGCCTGCCTCTATAGCAGGCACTTTTCTTCTTCTTTCTCTCTTTCATTCTTTCTCCCTTCCATTACAAGTTGTGATTTGCCATACGCATATTTAGGGGGTTAGTATGTATATCTCTTTGCCTACATTGGATGCTCAGTTACAGTCTGGCATTAAAATATTCATTTCTGTATTTATCACAGCACTGTTCATAATAGCCAGAATCTGAAAACAACCTGAGTGCCCGAGAACAGACAACTGTACCATTGTTCAAGAAACAATGGTACATCTGCACAATGGAATACTATGCAGCTGTCAGGAAAAAGAAAGTCATGAAATTTGCCTACAAATGGATGGACATTATTATGCCTAGAGAATTTATATTCTCATTTTACTAATGCAGTATTTGCAACTTACGTAACAGATGAACAACTTATATAAAAGGTGACTCTGAAGGAGAAATCAGACTCGAATTTGTGCTCCAAAATACTATATGGTATTTATTCTCATAACCTCCTATGGCCCAATTAGAAAATCATCTTTCTAGGTGCTTACTTCATACTTTGTTTGTTCTAATTTTAGCTTTTCCAATCTCCTTAGTACGTTTGTTAGTGTCCTCTATCATGCTATGACTTTTGATCATTAGTGTCAAATGTTATGTCCTTTACCTGCTTTTAAGCTCAATGTGGGGAAGTAGTTTATATCTAAATCATTTTTGGTTACCACATAATATTGTGCAGGTGATTTATGCGAAGTGGGCTGAATAAAATTGGCAGCTTCAGAGTAGTATCTATCTCCTTCCTCTCTACTGCTGGTAACATGTTCCCAGTAGAGAGAGGGAGAGGAGATAAATTTAGATTAAATTCAGCTTGAAGCTCTTACCTTGAGCTCTTGTACAGGTTTCAGCAGCCCCACCTAGCAGTAAAGCCACTTCATTCACACTTGTTTTATCCAGAATAGGAAATTATCCATCCAACCTGAGATTTCTCAGGGACAACTCAGGGTGGAGAAAGGAATTTTCTTTGTAGGAAAGGAAAGTCAGTTCTAACTTTACCCATGCTTTACAGGTCCATTACTTTTCGTTACAGAACATAATTTCAGGAGATAGTTTTTAAAGTGAAATGGTTTTTTTTACAGATTACAGATTACAAAGGAGGAAAGACAGAGAGGCAAAGATTAGATTGATAGATGATAGATGATAGATGATAGACAGACAGACAGACAGACAGACAGACAGACAGACAGACAGACAGACAGATAGATAGATAGATAGATAGATAGATAGATAGATAGATAGATTAGATAGATGATAGATCAGATAGAGATAGATATGGATATTAGTTTCACTTCACATATATGTATACATGTATACATATATGTTTATATATACATATATATGTATATCATTCCCCAAACTTTGAGCACACATTCTTCTCTAGTTTACATTCTTCTATAGTTCACATGGATAAAGAGAGAGAGAGGGAGAGAAAATTTGGGATTCTACACAGGGAAGAGCTGAGAATAAACATGTCAGGCTGTGATGAGAGCACCTCTCCCAGAGAGAGGAACCTCCTCACTTGTGTTAAGTTGGTAAATTGATTTTTTTGGTTTTCCCTCAAATGCCCCCGTGGGACTTTTATTGGTAATGAGCGATAGCTAGGGAGATTGTCAAGGGAAGAGCTTTGAACTTCTGATGGTGCACCTTCTTGGCTTAATAGAGATTTTTCTTCTTGGAGAGGGTTTAGTCTACTGTGGTCTAGAACTGGAGCACTAGAGTCTTAGAGTAGCTTAGTTCCTGTGTCCACAAAGTTGGTCTGCCCTTAATACTCTTCGACTGCTTTACAGATGGTAACAGTAACTTCTTAAAATTACAACTTGCTTTTATTATTTGCAAAGAACTCGTTGCCAGCCTACCTAACCTCAGCCCAACCTAACCTCAGCCCAATCTATCTGTCTACTTCAGAATCTCACAAATGTTTATGCTATGACTTAACATTTTGCTTTAAAAAATATATGTCTTGAATTCTGACATTCAAAATGTGGTAAGAATTTGACAGTCCAGAAAAAAAAATGTTTTCTTTAAGAAAAAAATGGTATTTTGGCATACTAGGCATTATTTGCAAATTTAACCTCTTCATATTAAGTTTTTCAGTTTCAAATCTTTTCTTTAGCAAGAGGACCATTTGGCAAGAAATGTTCTTTCAAGCTCCATTTGAAAGAACTCTTAAATTGGTGCTGTCGTGTTAAAATTTCTAATGCTGTTTTGTACCATTTGAACTGGTATGTAAAAAGAAAGCTATTATTAACCTGGAACTTTTTCCCAACTGGAATCCTGCCTGAGGTCTGACAAGCTTTATTTTAAACCTTACTTCTTATGTGAGTTTACAGGCAAACTCTGAGATTTTGAAAGCTAACCATCATGGTGTATGCATAAAATTTTGAGTCTTTTCTGCATCTGTTATCTGTTTGAAAATTCTGACCTAAAGGCACAAAGCTTTTGAGTTACAGACCATATGGAACATCTGGAAATTTCTCATTTCCATTTGGTGGGCCATAACTAAAACCCCATCTCTTCCGTAGTTCATTACTTCACTCACTAATGATTAGTGCTACATCAGGTCTGTTTCAATCCTCCTTTCTGGCTCAATGGTTTTCTATGCCTTTTATTTCCTGCTGTCTTGAACTCTGCTTCACTTACTCCCCTCCATCTCATTTACTATAATGATAAGCCGCCCTCTGCAAATTATTTTGTTTCAATTAAGTATCCAGGAAGGCCAGACAGCAGCAGCACTTTATCCCTCAAGTTAAATTACCACTTATGAGCACGACTTATTTCAGAGAGTACTGGTGATATTTTTATTTCATAAACTGTATGTTTATGTAAATAGGGAACTATGAAAAATACCACCTAGATTATGCACATATTTTTCTTTCTAATTGAATATGCACTGTTTTCTTCTTTCTGTTGTTTTCTTCTTTCATGTAGTTGAAGATAGTAAAAGTATAAATCACTTTTAGAGCTTTGTTTCAGTGAGGTCTACCACACCTAGGAATCAGGCATTATCCCTGGTAGTACTCAGGGATAGGGAAGGGTACAATCATATATGGTGCCAGGGATTCAAACCAGCTTAGTATCAATGTCATTGCATGCAAGGTAAGTGCCTTACTTTCTATATGAAGGTACAGAAAGTATACTGGCCCCACCATTATAGTTTTGTTATATATTTTTCATTAGTTTTAGGAAGAGATTAAGAGAAACAGATACTTCTTCCTCTTTTAATTTAATTTATTATTCTCCTCTTTCTCTGACATTCTCCCCATTAAAGATTTTTTTTACTCCGGTCAATACTCCATCAAATCTATTGCTCTTCCCACCAACTGAAAACATAAGATTTAGAAGGCAAATAATTGCTCTGGAGGTGGGACTAGCCATGGAAATGGGTACAGAAAACACTATTTTTATAAATATGAAAATAAGATTTTTTCCTTCTAAGTTTCCTTTAGGAATGATTTGCAAATATTTAGTATGAGGAACATATATAGAAAAAGGTTTCTATTCTATATTTTCTTTAAAAATAAAAATGGAATGTTTTTTAATTTTTTGAGGCCACTCCAACCTAGGAGCTACTCTAGGTTTTGTGCTTGGATGTCAATCAGGCGATAACACAGAGATGAGGATCAAACCTGGGTCTTTCTTTGCAAAGCAACGTTGTATGTGCTCAGTTTTCTAAAACTTTGAAAAAATAGGACATTTCCCTGAAATAAATATATTAGATAGATAGATAGATAGATAGATAGATAGATAGATAGATAGATAGATAGATAGATAGATAGATAGATAGATAGATAGATAGATAGTAGGTTTTGAGGGGATGCTAACAAAACTTAATATTCTCTGAACTGTGAATCAACAGAAAATTAAACACAGAAAAAAACAATAAAAGTGTTGGCTTTAAAATTGGTCAGTTGGATTGTATTAAACTGAAAGCGTCTGCACATCAAAAGATATGGTGACCAAGATACAGAGACAGCCCAAAGAGACAGTTCACTGTCTCTTTGGTAAAAAGACACTCACTGGTAAAAAATATTCACCCAAAAAATATTCATCCAAAACCCATGATAAGGGATTAATATCCAGGTTATATCAGGCACTGGTAGAACTTTACAAGAAGAAAACAGTCAACTCCAACAAAAAATGGGGAGAAGAAATGAACAGATACTTCCACGAAGAAGAAATTCAAATGGCCCAAAGGCATATGAAAAGTGCTCTTCTTCATTAATCATCAGGTGGATGCAAAGCAAAACAAGAATGAGATATCATCTCACACCACAGAGACTGGCACATCCAAAACAGCAAGAACAACTGGTGCTGGCATGGATGCGGGAGAAAGGGACTCTCATTTACTTTTGGTGGGAGTGCCAACTGGTCCAGTCCTTTTGGAAAACAATATGGACATTCATCCGAAAACTAGATATTGAGCTCGCCTTCGACCCAGCAATACCACTCCTGGGAATAAATCCGGAGATCCAAAGACACACAGCAGAAACACTATCTGCACTTCTATATTCATCACAGCTCTATCCATGATTGCCAGGAACTGGAAACAAGCTTAGTGCCCGAGAACAGAAGACTGGCTAAATAAACAGTGATATATCTACACAATAGAATTCCTATGCAGCCGTCAGAAAAGATGAAGTCATGAAATTTACCTGCAAATGTCTGGACATGGAGACTAATGCTGAGTGTAATTAGTCAGAAGGAAAAAGAACAGATATAGAATGACTGCATTTATTAATGGGATATAAATATATACTCGTGTTCTACTAATTGTGGGAAATATAATGTCAGACTAGAACTCAGCATTGAATATACACAAAGAGACTTACATGATAAATCCTAAATGCCTGTAGGGCAAGTCATAATGTGTAAGAGAAGAGAGAGATACAGAGACAGAGATAGAGAGACAGAGACAGAGAGAAAGAGATGAAAAGAAAACTTGCCTGCTATAGAGGCAGGCTGGGGCGGATGGGAGATCAAGTGAGGACTTTGGTGGTGGGAATGGGGCAATTGTGGAGAGGTGGGTGCTGGAACACTGTACTACTGAGACCCAATTATGAACATCTTTGCAAGTGTATATCTCACGGTGGTATAATAAAAAAAAATAAAATGGGTCAGTTGCTCATTTCTAGAATACATCATAAACCAAGCTTCACTTGATTTCCTCTAGGACACACTTGCTAAGCAGCCCAGAGTGCTGGCTTCTTATACACCAGATGACAGAGTAGCATCCCCTGAGTTACTCTCTGTGCCTATCCTCCTTTTCAGTAGGAAAATGCCAATAGTCAAAGATCTCACCAGCTAGGAAACTGCCTGCTACCCGTCAGCCCCCACATTGGAAGAAAGGTAAGAAAAAAGAGTTTTTCCACTATATTTGGTAGATTAATGACTCTAATATATGAGTTGATAAGAAAATGAGAGAGAAAAGTGCATAGTTTGTACTTAGAGCATCTTTACTAAGAAGTATTTTTGTTTTGGATGTTTTGTTTAAAAAACCGTTTTAGGGTTAAATGCAATTTTATGAATTACATATTTGCATATATGTGTACAAAGTCATATTTATTAAATACTATCAATTCAATCATATATTTAAAGTAATATTAATCAAGCAAAATCTTTCAACCTAAAATAGTAATAAAGGCTTAGTGTTAGAGCAGTGGGATGATAGGATTGAAGAATGAAAACTAGGTGCAGAGGAATGATTAAAAGGAAAAGAAAGGAAAGAAAAAGGGAGACAGTGATAATTATTCTGATCAAAAGAGAAGCATATAGTCCCATATATTTATCTTTTCTTCTAGTTGCTTTGTTAGAGATGTTTCATCTTTGAAGATGCCTTTAGCTTCAATGTCATGGAGGGTTTTTCCTATATTTTCTTCAATGTACTTTATGGATTCAAGTCTGATATTGAGATCTTTAATCCACTTTGATCTGATTTTTGTGCATGGTGTTAGACACAGGTCCAAATTCATTTTTTTACATGTCGCTGCCCAGTTTTCCCAACACCGCTTATTGAAGAGGCTTTCCTTACTCCATTTTAGACTCGTTGCACCTTTATCAAAGATTAAATGATCATGTGTTTGAGGTTGGGTGTCAGGATACTCAATTCTATTCCATAGGTCCACGGGTCTGTTTTTATTCCAATACCATGCTGTTTTAATTACTACTGCCTTGTAGTACAGTTTGAAGTTGGGTAAGGTGATGCCTCCCATCTTCTTTTTCCCGAGGATTGCTTTAGCTATCCTTGGGGGTTTATCGTTCCATACAAATTTCAGGATTGTTTGGTCAATTTCTTTGAAGAATGTCATGGGTATCCTCATAGGGACTGCATTGAATCTATATAGAGCTCTAGGGAGTATTACCATTTTGACAATGTTGATTCTCCCCATCCATGAGCAGGGAATGTGTTTCCATTTCCTTGTGTCCTCTTTTATCTCTTGGAGCAGTGTCTTGTAGTTTTCTTTGTACAGGTCCTTTACACACTTGGGTAAGTTGATTCCTAGGTATTTGATTTTCTGTGGCACAATTGTGAATGGAATTGTTTCCTTAATATCCCTTTCTTCTCTTTCGTTATTTGTATATAGGAAAGCCACCGACTTTTGCGTGTTGATTTTGTATCCTGCCACTCTACTATATGCGTCTATTGTTTCTAGGAGTTTTTGGTAGAGAGTTTAGGGTTCTCTAGGTATAATATCATGTCATCTGCAAATAATGATAGCTTGACTTCTTCCTTGCCTATCTGGATGCCCTTGATGTCCTTTTCTTCTCTGATTGCTATGGCAAGTACTTCCAGTACTATATTGAATAAAAGAGGTGAGAGTGGGCAACCTTGTCTTGTCCCTGATCTCAGGGGGAAGGCTTTCAACTTTTCCCCATTGAGAATGATGCTCGCTGTGGGCTTTTGGTAGATGGCTGTAACTATCTTGAGGAAAGTCCCTTCAATTCCCATTTTCTGGAGGGTTTTAATCATGAATGGGTGCTGGATCTTGTCAAATGCTTTCTCTGCGTCTATTGATAGGATCATATGGTTTTTATTTTTTCTCTTATTGATATGATGTATTATGTTGATTGACTTGCGAATGTTGAACCATCCTTGCATACCGGGATGAATCCTACTTGGTCATGATGTATAATCTTCTTGATGAGTCTTTGGATTCTCTTTGCTAGTATTTTGTTGAAGATCTTAGCATCCGTGTTCATCAGGGATAATGGTCTGTAGTTTTCTTTCTTTGTGTTGTCTCTCCCTGCTTTGGGTATCAGGGTGATATGTGCCTCGTAGAAGCTGTTTGGGAGTGTTTCTGTTTCTTCTATTTCCTGGAAGAGCTTGAACAAGACTGGCAGTAGGTCCTCCTTAAAGGTTTGGTAGAGTTCACTAGGGAATCTGTCTGGACCTGGGCTTTTGTGTTTGGGAAGTCTTTTAATTACTGTTTCTATTTCCTCAACGATGATAGGCTTATTCAGGTATTGGAGGTCTTCTTGTTTCAGCCGTGGGAGGTTATAGGACTTCAGGAATTGATCCATTTCTTCTAGATTCTCATGTTTCACGGCATACAGGCTCTCAAAGTAATCTCTGATGATCTTTTGGATTTCTGTGGTTTCTGTTGTGATGTCACCCTTTTTATTTCTGATTCTGTTTATTTGGGTTCTCTCTTTCCCTGTCCTTACAAGTCTTGCCAATGGTTTGTCAATCTTGTTTATTTTTTCAAAAAAACCAGCTCTTGGTTTCATTAATCTTTTGGATTGTTTTTTTGGTTTCCAACTCATTGATTTCCTCTCTAAGTTTTATTATTTCCTTTTTTCTGCCTGGGTTGGGCTCCTTTTGTTGGTCTTTTTCTAATGTCTTCAGCTGTGTAGTCAGGTTATTTATGTGGGCCCTTTCTTGTTTCCTGATGAATGCTTGCAGAGCTATAAATTTCCCTCTTAACACGGCTTTTGCCGTGTCCCACACCTCAAAAGAAACAGTGACTAAGATACAAAAGCAGTCCACAGAATGGGAAAAGAATATTCACCCAATACTCATCTGATAAGGGGTTAATATCCAGGATATATCAGGCACTGGTAGAACTTTACAAGAAGAAAACAAACAACCCCATCAAAAAATGGGGAGAAGAAATGAACAGAAACTTCAGCAAGGAAGAAATTCGAATGGCCAAAAAACATATGAAAAAATGCTCATCATCACTAATCATCAGAGAGATGCAAATCAAAACAACAATGAGATACCACTTTACACCACAGAGACTGGCACATATTCAAAAGAACAAGAACAACAAGTGCTGGCGTGGGTGTGGGGAAAGGGGACACTCATCCATTGTTGGTGGGAATGCCGGCTGGTACAGCCTTTCTGGAAAACAATATGGACATTCCTCCAAAGACTAGAAATTGAACTCCCATTTGACCCAGCCATACCACTCCTGGGAATCTACTCTGGGAAACCAAAAATACGCAGCGGAAACACCATCCCTACTTTTATGTTCATAGCAGCATTATTCACAATAGCCAGAATCTGGAAGCAACCAGAGTGCCCGAAAATAGATGACTGGATAAAAAAGCTTTGGTACATCTACACAATGGAATACTATGCAGCTGTTAGGAAAAATGAAGTTATAAAATTTGCCTACAAATGGATGGACATGGAGAAGATTATGTTGAGCGAAATTAGCCAGAAGGAGAGAGAGACAGTTACAGAATGACTGCATTTATCTGCATAACATAAATATATAGGTACATATTATGATACCAATATCCAAGGTCAAGTGAAACATACATCAGGAGGTCCTGTCAAAGGTGGAAATTATCACAAACTTGTGGGAGTCAGAGGCTAGGTAAGACAGAAAATGGAACAGTGTGCTAACAATTGTGAGGGTACTAATGCCAACCTAGAACTGAGCATTAAATAGAGGCAAAAGGATACACATGACAACCCTTTAATGTATGTTCTGTAATCCATAGTCTGGAGAGGAAGGAAAAGAGAAAGATAGAGAAATGGAAAGAAATAAAGAACCTGCCATGGAGGAGGGCTGGGGGGAGGGGAGGGAACCGGGAACGTTGGTGGTGGGAGATGGGCACTGGTGGCGGGATGGGTGCTGCTACACTGTATGACCAAAACCCAAATATGAACTTTTTAATTGTATATCTTTGTAATTGTAAAAAAAAAAAAAATTTAAAAAAAATGGCAGAGTACTATTGTCAGCTGACCTGAGTCTTAATCCTCAATCCTCTGGCTGTGTGACATCGGACAAGCAACTTTTCTAGGGTTCATATATCCTTAATAAAGTGGAGACAAAAACAAAAAAAAAAAAAAGAGAAGCATAAAGCTAAAAACAATTACATTTAAACTGTTTTGTTAGAAGCTTAATATTCATGTAAAAAATTCAGCTAAGGCTAAAAATCTTCTCATCCATTCAATTTATATACTAGTGTCCCCCTCTACCAACACTCCTAACTAGAGTAGCACATTGTTACTATCAATGAAATACCATTCATTGCGAAAACCCCATAAATAACATGTGGGTTCACTTTTGATGTTTGATTTTCTATGAAATTACAAAAATGTACAGTGATATGTTGTCACTATTATATTATTGTAGAAACCATTTTCACTGTCCTAAAAATCCTCATTGCTCTACTCTCTTGTCATTTCTTCTTTATTAACTCCTGAAAACAAGCAAAGATTCTTTTTGTATTTTTTCCTTTTCTACTACCATTAAATAATGCTATAAATTTAAGATTCATTTGTGTTATTCTTATGTGAAAGTTCTTTTTTAGTTTTGATCTGAATAATCACATGGTCTAGATGTACCACAGTCTGTCTATTTGCCTCATTAAGGGTTTATTAGTTTTTTCCACCTTTATGTAGCTTTTAAAATATCCTTTTATTATGCCATCATAAGCTATACAATTACAAAGATGTTCATGCTTGGGTTTCAGTCATACAGTGTCTCAGCACCCATCCCCCACCAGTGCCCATTTCCCACCACAATGTCCCCTGATTCCCTCCCCCATCCCCCAGCTGTTCTCTATGGCAGGCACTTTGCTTCTCTTTAGAGCAAATCCATGAACAACAGGAAGATAAGTGATAAGTGATAAGACCACACTTGGTTGCTCTCAGGGTTGATTATAGGCTCTGTGCTCAGGAATTACTCTTGTTAGGCTTAGGGGACCATAAGATCAAACCAGGGATCAAACCAGGGTTGTTTGTGTGCAAGGCAAATGCTTTGATGGCTGTACTATCTCTCAGGCTCCTATCTCTTGCTTACATAACCATAAAGAATCAAGAGAGTATCCCAATTTACAAAATTAGCGTAGGAAGTTTATATATTGAGGAATTAAATATTCTAACATATTCAAATGCTGTTGAGGAATAGGTCTAATTTTAAGGGAAATTACAAACTATTATGATAAATCCTGCCTCTAAGTATACTCATTGGTACTCTAATGCCTATCTTCTTACCATTCTACCCTGGTATGTATACTATACTATTTTATCGTCTGCTTAATAATACTCTATGTTAATTTTTATTATACCATAGAAAGTGAAACATTTATGAAAATTTGTAAAATATAATTTTCAACTTTTCAATCTCTTGCTTAAATTTTAAATAGAGTTTATTTTATTATAGAGTAAAGTGAAGTGATAAATACTTATATGTAAAATTTTATTATAAATTTTGGCTTTTCCTATTGATTCATTTAGTTGCTTACTCTTAACCATGAGGCAAGTTCCACAACATATGGCAACAGTTGTAATTTACCCTAGCCATTTGTTACAATTTAATATGCATCTATTGATTTTGGCACTTAACTGCTGTAAACACTAACAGTTTTCATCATTTAGGAATTATAGCACCCTGGTCTGATAGTTAAGTCTGAGGGAGGGATGCATCATTTAGTGAGAAGCTTTTTATGTCAACATAAAAAGCATCATGACTTACTTTTACTTAAGGCTATTGGAGTTACAATAGATTAGGGAAACAGCAGGAGATTATAAAGCACATCGTATATTCATGTATTCCTCATTTATACTCATTCAGGAGAGGAAAGTATTATCTATCATTACAAGTTATTTTAAGACTTTGAGCACATTATTAGTTTCAAATTTTCCATGATTACATTTTAGATATACAACAGAGAGAATATAATGATAGTATTAAATGCATACTCTCTTTTCTAATATCTGTCACTTAATGAAAAGCAAAGGCTTTTAAATCATTGCACTTAGCCTGAAGTGCAATGAAATGAAGTGTTCTCACTTGAACAGAAAGAATAATCAAAATCTAGTTAGGCAATTAACATCTTTTGCTTCTTGCTCCACTCCATACTCCATCATTATGACATCCATATCTTTATCTCTGGGAGGAATCATATGAGAAGTTGGTTGTAGGAAGCTAATAAACTTGCTTAGTTCTTTTCACATAGCAGAAATTGTCAAATACTTTCCTGAAGTTTTATTGCTCATAGATTATAATGCTATCTTCTTTAACATTTGCCCACTCACCCATAGAAAAGTGTCAATTCCTTAGAGGATTTGATGTATCGTCTATAGAAATCTCAGAAACATGTAGTTACTGGTCATTTCTCTATATCTTATTCGTTGTGTATAATAAACCCTTTGCACAGTTTGGAAGCAATTATTTTGAAGAAACTCTTTTTAAAATATGGGAAAGCAAAGATTAAACATTGTTTGGTTCATATGGTAAAAGTAGAGAGACTAGCTCTAAGGTCCGTGCAAGTAATATTTTTAGTCTAAATGTATTTATTAAATCAATGATGTGCAAATTCCAAATTTAGCACGTAGAAAATAATTTTATCGAAGGAAAAATGTTAACATAAAACAAAAATTTCAATAGTTTTACTAAAATCACTTTTGTTATAAGTATTTTTATATGATTTGGCTAAATTTGTTATATGTATATATATATATGTGTGTGTGTGTGTGTGTATGCGTGTATGTGCAGTTTGCTCTGCTACAGGTGGTTTCTTTGATTCTAGTAAGAAACATTCAGAGTGGTTTTAGAATTCCTTTCATAAACCTCAGTGTTCAATCACTATCTTCTTATTACATTTTCCTATTCTTAAAATTTATATACATTTATTTCTAAATTTTACTTCCACTGTATATCAAATTTTGTTTTTGTTCTATGTGTTTTATAATAATCACTAAAATTTCTTTTTAATCCTTAGTCTACATAAATTTGTGATGGAGGGAGTTACTCTCAGGCATGCACAGGGAATGCTCCACCTCTATGCTTAGGGGAGCACAGATCCTAAGGTGTTTCATAAAATATTGCTTTAAAAAATACATCTATATTTAGTTACATTTTGTTATTAACTTCTAAAATATTTTGTTCTACTCCCAATTATATCTAGTTTCCATTGATTTTCCATTATGCTTTAACATTTTGTAGCACTGTTTAATTTGAGTATTTGTTTTGTTTGGTTCCTATTACTTTTTAAAATATAATTTCCCCTCATTTTCATTGAGTAAACCATGATTTACAATACTCTTAATGAGGGTTGAATTTGCACACTATTACAGTAATATAGCCACTGCTAAAACTCTCATTCTCTCCATCAGTGTTTCAAGAACCCCACAATTCTTCCCATCCTAAGTAAGCTCAGTTCTATAGACCATCTCTCCAATACTGTTTCCTTTGAACATTTGCTAATATTTCAATGCTTCTTTATATACCACATATGAGAATAATCATCTGTCTCTTCTAGTTCCATTCATATAGAAGCAAGTTGTAAGATTTAATATTTTCTAATAGTTGAGTAGTATTCTATTTATGTATATATGCCAATTTTTTAATCCAGTGATCATTTTATTGCACATGGGTTGTTCCAGATATTTTGAATAATGCTGCAATTAATGTAGGAGCACAATTTTTTTCTGAATAGTTTTTTGGGACTTAGGGTAGATGAGGAAAAAATGGAATTACTGAATTGTATGGAAGTTAAATTATTAGTTTCTTTTGAAGAGTTCATATTGTTTTCTTTTGTTCTTTTTCCTTTTTTTTTTTGCTTTTTTGGGTCACACACGGCTATGCTCAGGGGTTACTCCTGGCTCTTCGCTCAGGAATTACTCCTGGCGGTGCTGGGGGACCATATGGGATGCTGGGGATTAAACCCAGGTCTGCTGTGTGCAAAGGCAAAAGCCCCTACCTGCTGGGCTATCGCTTCGCCCCGAGTTCATACTGTTTTCCAAAGAGGTTGAAGTTGTTATCATTCTAGAGACAATACCTCACATCGGAGTTAACACTAGTTGTTTATGTGTGACAACCACAGATGTGAGGGGATACTATGTAGTTTAATTTTTATTTAATCTCTGTGAGTTAGATCATCACAAAGTTGTTAATGATTGGGGTTTCAGCCATACAGTGTTCCATCTCCTATCTCTCCACCAGTGCACATTTACCAACACCAAAGTTATCATTTCCCTCCCACCCACTGCCTACAACCTACCTCTACAGACACTGAAAGGATATCATGCACATTCCTTTACCTAATTCCCAAATTCAGTTCTAGTCTAGCATTACTGTTTCAAACTATTATTTTCAAACTTGTCCATTTTCTATCTTACCTATTGTCTGGCCTCAAAACACTTGGGGTAGAGTCCAACAATTGGCAAGTTCTCCTGGTCCCTGTTTTCCCTGGCCTTGTATGTTAGTCTCATACTATTTTTATGTCCCACAAATGAATTCAGTGATTCTATATCTGTCCTCCTTCTGACTCTTTTCACTCAGCATGAATGGATACTCTCCATATCCGTTCAAATGTAGGTAAAATTTTATGACTTCATTTTTCCTAACAGCAGCATAGTATTCCATTGTGCAGATATACTGTTGTCTCTTTACTCAGTTGTCTGTTCTCAGGGACTCAGTCTGCTTTCAGATTCTGTTTATTGTGAATAGTTCTGCTATGATCATAGAAGTGTATATGGTGTTTCTGTTGTGTGCTTTTGAGCCCACAGGGTATATTCCCAGAAGAGGTATTTTTGAGTCATATAGTTCTCAACCTCTAATTTTTTGAGGTATATCCATATTGTTTTCAAAACTATGCTGGTGGACTAGTTGGCATTCCACCAGCAATAAATGAGAGTCCCTTTCTCCCCACATCCACACCAGCACTGCTTGGTCTTTTGGACATGTGCCAGTCTCTGTGGTGAGATGATATCTCACTGTTGTTTTGATTTGCATCTCCCCTGATGATCAGTGATGAAGAGCATATTTTTCATATGACTTTTGTTCATTTGAATTTCTTCTTTGGGGAAGTCTCTGTTCATTTTTTTCTCCATTTATTGATGGGGATAGATGATTTTTCTTTGCAAAGTCCTTCCAGTGCCTTATATATCTTGGATATTTATCTCTTATAAGATGGGTATTTAGTAAATATCCTTTACCAATATATGTGCTGTCCTTGTATCATGGTAACTGTTTATTTTGAGGTTCAGATATTTCTTAGTTTAATATATTACATTTCTTTATCTTTGCTTCCACTTGCTCAGCCAGTGATGTTCTATCTTTGAAGGTTCCTTTAGCTTCAATGTCATGGAGATTTTTGCCTGCATTTTCTTCCATGTATCCTATGGATGCAGGTATGATGTTGAGGTCGTTAATCACTTTGATTTTACTTTCACATTAACTTAGTTAGAGGTCTGAGTTTATTTTTTATATAGCTCTCCAGTTTTCCCAGCTCCATGTGTTAGATAGGTTTCCCTTTCTCTACATCATATTTCTTGCTTCCTTATAAAAATTAAGTGATCATAATTTTGAATGTGTTTGTCAGAATATTCAACTTTTTTTCCATCTGTGTGAAGGTTTGTCTATATTGCAATACTATGCTGTCTTAATTACTACCACTTTGTACTATAATTTGAAGTTGGACTAAGTGATGCTTCCATCTCCTCTTCTGAGGAATGCTTAAGGTATTCATGTGGCATGTTGTTCCACAAATATTTCAGATGCTTGATAAATTTCTTTGAAAAATGTCATGCTTACCCTTATAGATACTGCACTGAATCTTTATAATGCATTGGGTAATATTGCCATTTTGACAATGTGAATTCTTTCAATGCAGGAGATATATCACCTAATGTTAATTATCCCTATCCAGGAGATATTTTCCCAAGCAAGGGGTATGTTTCCATTTCTTCATGTCCTCTTTTATTTTCTTAAGTAGAAATTTATAGTTTCCTTTGACAGTTAAGGTGATTAGTTAAGCTGATTCTGAGGTACTTGATTTTATAACTTGCCTCTCTGCTATGCAGATTTATTGTTTCTAGGAGCTTTTTGATAGAGAATTTAGGGTTATCAAAATATAATATCATGTCATGTGCAAATAGGGATAATGACATTTTACTTTGCTTTCTGGATGCCCTTAATATATTTTTCTTCCCTAATTGCTATGGCAAGAACTTACAGCATTATATTGATAAAGGTGGTGAGAGTGAGCAACCTTGTCCTGTCCCTGATCAAAAGTGGAAGGTTTTTAGTTTTTTCCGATTAAGAAAAATGCTTGTGGTGGGCTTGTATTAGATGACTTTTACTATATTGAAGAAAGTTCCTTGAACTCCTTTTCCTTTAGAATTTTTATTATGAATCAGTGCTGGCTCTATTCAAATGCTTTCTCTGCATCTATTAATATGATCATATGTTTTTTATTTTTCTTTTATTGATATTATGTATTTTTTGGTTGATCTGTTAATGTCACATCATCTGTGCATCCTCATGATGACTCCTATTAGGTCATAGTGTATGATCTTTTTAATGAGTCATTTGATTCTATTTGCTAGTAATTTGTTGAAGATCTTTGCATCTGCGTTTATCAAGGATATCAGCCTATAATTTTTGTTTTTTATAGTATCTCTGTCTGCTTTTGATATTAGGCTGAATTTTGCCCATAGAAACTGTTTGGGATTATTTCTTTTCCTTCAATATCCTGGAATAGCTTGAAAAGAACTGGCAGTAGGTTCTCTTTAAAAGTTTAAAAGAATTCAAATTCAAAGTTCAAGGAACTTTCTTCAATATAGTAAAAGTCATCTAAAAGAATTAGTGAATCCATCTGGACTTGGGTTTTTGTTTTGGGAAAGACTTTTTATTACTGTTTCCATTTCTTTGATAGTGATAGGTGTTAAGGTGTTTCAGTACACTGTTGCTCAGAGCCTCTGCATCTTGTCTGGATTTACCTCCTGCATGACACCTTGTAGAGAAGGAACAGAAAACAGTTTGATATGTGGCAGTGTATCTTGCCATGTATTCTATGTTAGCTGGTATAAATATTTTCTCTCATGCTACCACAATCATCGTGGGACTAGATAGATCTAACCAGTATATTTACCTGGCTACGTTGGATCTTTAAGTAATTAGATGAGAGAGAAATGCTGTTTGCCTCCAAGCAAGCAAGTATGGCTCTCTAATAAGTGTAAAGGCTAATACAAAAAGCAACTATGAAGTAAAGATAAGAATCTTGTGAAGGTTTGGAGGAATATATACCTGGATGTAGAAAATCCATTGGTATGGATGCATGCCTTTGTTTTCTGAAATAGTTGATCTCTGATGCTCCTCCCCCATCTACCAAGAAACTGCAAATTTAACTGGGGTGATATTAACATTTCAATGAACTAGGTAAGGTCCTAGGAAAACTTACCTGAGCAAGACATATCCTAACTGTGTTCCATTGATGTGGGCTGGTCTGGGTTGAAATATTATAAAAGCTGTAGCCTGTTTTCTTCCAGCCCTTTTGCTTTGACCATTTTGTCTCCTCTTCTCTCTCCCTTCTCTTCACTGTTGGGACTTAGCACGTGGTAGTGGCCATCTTGGCCTAGGATTCTAAACCTGCATGTGGCCAGGTCTCAGCTACGAAACTAAAGGCTGGGGTTTTCCCTATTATTGAATCATCTACAGGCAAAATGTTAGTAAAGCCTTTTGAAACTTTGCTGGTTTTTCACATCTTTCTCTTTCTGCCAGCCTCTGATCCCCTGGGGCAGACGAGGATGCATTGACCCTGCTCTGGGATTTTGCCAGGGCACCCAGCTTACCACGACACTCATGTATTCCCAGTCATCTTGGTTCAGCCTTAGGAGGTTGTAGAAATCCAGGAATTTATCCATTTCTTCTAGGTTCCCTTGTTTCATGGCATACAGTCTCTCAAAGTAATCTCTGGTGAGCTATTGGATTTCTGTGGTTTCAGTTGAGATGTTCCTCTTTTTTTCTCTTTTGATATGGTTTATTGGGTTCTCTCTTTTTAAGTCTTACTAGTGGTTTATAGATCTGATTTAATCTTTCAATGTACCAGCTTTTGGTTTCATTTAGCCTTGGATTGCTTTCTGGGATCCCAGCTCATTGATTTCTGCTTTAAGTTTTATTATTTCCTTCCTTCTGCATGTATTTGGTTCTTATTGTTGGTCATTTTCTAAGATCTTAAGCTGTGAAATAAAATTAATTATGTGGGTCTTTTCTTCCTGAGGAATGCTTGCAGAGCTATAAACTTTTGTCTTAATACTGCCCTGTGTCCCACAATTTCTGGAAGCTCATGTCCTCATTCTCATTTGTTTCCAGAAATCTTTTGATTTCTTCTTTGAACCACTGGTTGTTCAGAAGTGAGCTGCTTAATTTAGAGGTGTTTGTTTTGATTCTCCATTTATCTGTGTGATTGACTTCTATTTTCAGTCGTCATTGTTAGAAAGAATAGTTGATATGATTTATGTATTCTTGATATTATTGATATAAAATTGTGGCTTAGAATGTGGTCAACCTTGAAGAATGTTACATGTGCAACTACAGAAAATATATATTCATATTTTTGGGGGATGAAAAGTCCAATATATATTACTAGCAATCTCTCCTTTCCCTCCCTCAAAGAAAGTATTTCCTTTCTGAGTTTTTGTGTCATTGATTGATCAAGAAGTTGTAAGAAGTGTTGAAGTCTCCAACTATAATTGTGCTGATATGAATGTTCTCTTTGAAGTCTATAAGCAATTATTTTAAGTATATTGCTGGCCCCTCACTAGAATCATATATGTGTAGGAGTGTAATTTCTTCCTGATAAATATGTCCTATGATTCATTCATATGAATGCCTTTATGTGCAAATTGTCACAAATATTTAGAGTAGGTAACGCTGCTAGGATGTCTAAGGAACACAGAATGTACATCAGAGGTCTGAATAGGAGCCTAAAACAATTTCTCTTAGACCCTAGACTCAAATGGATATTTTGATGTATATCTACCCTGCCTATATTAGAGTTCTAGAGTGCAAATTCAGTTGAATAGGAGCACAGTTAACTCTTAAAACGTGTAAATTTGAACTTCATGTATCGATTTATAGCAACTTTCATTTTTCCTTTTTTTATCCAATAGAACTGCCTTGCTATCTCCCTGGGGTCCTTATGACTGATTTAGATTGAATCTAGGTTTAAATAACTTTTGGAGAAAGAAGGTTGACTGTCGGGGCACGCCGCCGGGGTCCCTGACAGTGCCGGGAAGCGAGTTCCCTTCTACCTCCGAAGCCGGCGAGGAATGGATGAAAACTCAGGAATCCGATGCAGTTTTAAAAGGCTTTACTTATCACCGGTTAAGGCATACAAATCAGCAAAAGGAAAAGCCCGGTGCTTAGGATTCCAGGCTAGAACCCAGCCACATGTAGGCCAAGATGGCGGCCACCATGTGTAAAGGCCCTGTAAAAAGGAGAAGACAAGAATCCCAAGAAGGGTAGAGCGCTCACAAAGAGAGAGCCCACAAAGAAGCGCGAGAGAGGAAACAGGCTAGTTTATACCCCTGCAACTCAGACCTTCCTCCCACTGTTATTGAAAGCAGGGAGGGTCAAATGCCCTTAGGTAATCTCTCCCTGCACCTCACCTAGACCCTTTAGTATGCTAATGTTTTGAGCCAAGATCTGCCTGGAAATGCCTTTATAGGGTAGAGAAGGGGGTTTCTGAGATGGCATGTCTCTGTATCAAAGACTAATACTAATGCCAGTTAAATATTTCTCCAAGCCTTCACAAGTCTCTTCTACTTCATTGTAGTTTTGTATTTTAGTTGCCTTTGAGTATATCAGGGGAGCCATGCTTGTTTGCTTGGAAGCAAACAGCATTTCTCTCTGGTCTAATTACTTAGGGGTCCTACGTGGCCAGGCTAATATGCTGGTAAGATCTAGCTAGTCCCACAATGATTGTGGTAGCATGGGAGAATATTTATGCCAGCTAGTACAGCATACATGGTCAGATAAACTGCCACATTTAGACTACCCCCTTATCTACTGAGTGATTTGCAGGCAGCAATTCAGAGCAGATGCAGCAGCCCTTAGAGGAGTCCTGCAACAGTTGACTTTAAGGGATGGACTATTTGGGTACTTAGTTTCTCTTGTGGTGGTTGAGGCTAGATCAGTCCTTTTACTCTCACATGTTCAGGAATTAATTCCAGTTGTAAACTTTATTTTACTTTTATTTTTGGGAAACTCTTAGCCATTTTTAAAAAATATTTTATTATGCCACCGTGTGATACAGAGTTAGAAAAATATTCATTATTAGGTGTTAATCATACATTGTTCCAGCATCCACGCCTCCACCCTTGCCCCATTCCCATCATCAGTGTCCCCAAATTCTTTCCCACCTCCCCCAGCCTGCCTCTATAGCAGGTAATTTTTCTTTTCATCTCTCTCTCTCTCTCTCTCTCTCTCTCTTCTCTTACATCATGGCTTCATACAGACATTTAGTCATTATCATGTAAATCCCTTTGTGTATACTCAATATTCAGTTCTAGCCTGGTGTTAACATTTCCCACAATTAGTAGAACACTGGTACATATTTATATCCCATTAATAAATGCAGTCATTATATATATATTCTTTTCCTTCTGACTAATTTCACTTAGCATGATAGTCTTCACGTCCATCCATTTGCAGATAAATTTCATGACTTCATCTTTTCTGACAGCTGCATAATATTCCATTGTGTAGATGTACCATAGTTTCTTTAGCCAGTCTTCTATACTCAGACAGTTGTAAACTTTAAGTAATTTCATATTTAAATTCTTGATACTGTGAGTTAATACAAAATTAATGGAGATGGCAAAATTTCATAACTTTAATATTTTAATTAAGTTTTATCTATTTAAGCATATATTTCTATAGATTTGTTCCCCATATATTTCATACTTTAATCATTATAATTTTTATAGATTTATTTCTCAAAATAATTAATATAAATGTTAAGAGGACATATTATATACTGTCATTATTTAACTTAGCACCTAGCATTAATTTTAAGAATGGAAAGAGAAATGTTAATAATGAGTATAGAGAACGGTTTGAGAAAATATTTGGGAATGCAAGTGCTTTTGTAAAGAAAAGGCCAAAACAAGAGGGAATAGATAAAAATGTTATCTTTCAATTTAATTCAATATGCATTAAAAACCCTTCCATCTGCTTATGGTGGTAAAAGTCCCCTGGATGCTAGTAAGCTCAGTGTTATTACTTAGTAATCTGATATCACTTGCTTCAGCTAATTAGCAATATCTCATGCATATTCAAAGCACATTGGAAGTGTAAACACTATCTTTGGAAGATTATAAAGATGCAGATTTCTAAATATCTAACTTTTAAGATGGGTGAAGCCTGGCAAGCTGCTCGTGTAGTATTTGATATGCCAAGTACCAGTAACATTTATATTAGGTTATTCCCATGACCTAATATAATGGTTTGAGGCTCTTTATGTTCCTGGAGCAAGCAGATGCCTTTGGTTCTACTAGCATGAAACAGGACATATGGAGATATTACTGGTGCCTGCTCTAGCAAATAGATAATGAACGGGAAGATAGTGATAGTGAAAATGGGTGAATTAAGTAAAAATCTCCTAGTATTTACAAATGATTTTCTAATGTACACATTTACAATGATGTACAACACCCTACTTTTTTTCATTTTATGATAAGCTGAAAATTCTAAGTACAGTTTCTATATTGATCAGGATATCCTTAATATTTACCCTACAGTGACTAAACTTTAGGAAAATCTTCAGAAATATACACTACATATCTCTACTTTCTTAGATCATGTAGTCTAGAAAATGTTCTGCTGCAAATTCTATTTTTCCCCTTGAAGACCTCAGTCTTACAGCCCAGAAAGTCTTTCTCATAAACCTAGATACCATCACTAGCAAAGAGAAAGACGGGACCCATCTTCCAGTTATTGTTGAAAGGAGAAACTTTAACCTCCTAAATTATCAATCTCTGCAATTTCTCTTCTAATCTTCAGAATTCTTTGCCACCTCAAACCAATGCTTAAAAAGAACTTGCTTTAGCAATGGAAATAAATTGAAATTTCTATCATAATGCAAAAAATCTTGGCCTGTATTGCAATATTCTTTGTTGTAATTTGTTTGGGGTCCATACTTTGTGGTGCTTAGATTTAGTCCTATCTCTACACTCAGGGATCAAGCTTTGACAAGGTTCAAAAGGACCATATGAAGTGAAATAATTGAACCCGAAGTGAACTGCATACAACACAGTCTATCTCTAAAATCTGTGTATTACAATGTTCTTAACAATATCTACCTTACAATCTTTAAAATGTGGTTTTTCTTTGAGAATAAATAATTTAAATATAACAGAACTGACACATTTTTCTATATTAACAGCTAACATCCTAATAACTATTAATATTAGATTAGTTTTTAAATTCACTTGATAAAATTATGGTTGCTGAACTTCAGATTATGCCTTCCTGTGGTGGGCAATGTATCAGTGTGTTGGTCATTTTATATGTCATGTTGAGTGAGTCACGGGATTCCTAGGACATTTGATTAACCATTTTATGAATTGAAACACCTGTGAGCGAGATATATATTTATGGATGATACTAATATTTGAAATGCTAGACTATGTAAAGCATATTGTCCTCCCTCATAAGACATGCTAGAATATGTGAAGCATATTGTCCTCCCTCATAAGACATGACTTAGTTTAGTCAAAGTCTTCAATAGAATGTAAAAAGCAGAGTAAGAAACTCCTCCTTCTTGACTACCTGAACTGAAACATTGGTTTTCCTGATTTTAGACTTCAGTAGAAACATTGACTTTTCCTGGCTATAGGAACCTACTACCTCCTAACACGAATTTACATAATTCGTAATGGGAGTTAGTAGGTTCTATAGCCAGGAAAAGTCAATTAGTTTTCCTGGTTCTCCAGTCTTCAAATGCCAACTGGATTTATAGAATCATGACCCTGGCAGGTCATGAGTTTCTTATCCTCAATAACTGTGGAATTATAAGGTGATTTTCTTAAAAAAAACAAAAAACAAAAACAAAAAACGAAGCAAGTAAACAAGCAAATGTCTCCTGTCAGTTCTGATTTTCTAGAAAGCTGCAACTAATATTGTCCCAAAGCAAGATTGACCTTAAGTAGAACATCTGGATTGGAAGGACATCTGGTTTATCTCAGTGGGAACATTCATAAAGGTTTTGCTACTATCCTGACAGAGAAGACAAGTGTTATAATTAAAAGTATACAGTATCTCTCCAAACTCTAGGATAAAGAGTAATTGTAATACAGAATAATTTTAAAAACTGAAACAAGTCAGCACCCTCCCTGTCCCTCCTCACAGTGATTAATTTCTATTTTCCAGCTTCCTTTCTCATTGCATGTCTTAACTTTCACTAAGTCCATGAAACAGAATGGTCACTGGATGAAGTCACTGAACCTGGAATTACTTGTTTACTAAACCTGGATCATAATTGACTTTCACACCCAACATTATCAAGTGTTTGACTGTCTCTTCTTCAAATCTCTCTGACCCTCGAAATTGATCAATTCATTGTAAAATTACTTACATTATATAGCATGTGTGAAAGTAACTTTTTGTAAATATTATTCGTATTTTGTAAATACTAAATATAGGAGAATATTGGGTTTAATCTTGCATTATTTATAGATATATACAAGTTAATTAGAATTTTAGAAAGAGCTTATGAAAATGGAAAATTGTGGTACTGAGAAATTATGTGGCTTCCATTAGTCCAGTCTCTAAGAAAAATGCTTAATAACAGTTCCAAAGGACTGTTAAAGTCAAGTTAAGATCCACCCATATTTAGCGAGTAAAGTAATTGTATCACTGTATCACTGTCTTCCTGTTCATCATTGATTTGCTCGAGCGGGCACCAGTAACATCTCCATATGTCCTGTCTCATGCTAGTAGAGCCCAAGGGCATCTGCTTGCTCCAGGAACATAAAGAGCCTCAAACCATTCCATCCGGTCATGAATGAGGTATATAATTGTTACTGGTATTTGGCATATCAAATACGACACGGGTAGCTTGCTAGACTCTGCCATGCGGCTGGCATACTCTTGCACGAGCCGGGCTATGATAGGCTCTTCTGCTGGGTGGAGTTCTGATGAGAGGGAAGTCCAGATGTGCAAAATGGAGGCCCTCATGGAGCGGGAAGTCGTCCTGGCTTGTTGCGAGGCTCTGCTGGGGTGGTGGGCCAGGGCTAGAACCCTCCATTCCCCCAGGCGCCTCATGAGCGGCTGGGCACAGTGAGAGCCAGTAGCAGCTCTGCCCCATGTCTGTGAGTCTCTGGATCAGCATACCTGATTTAAAAAAAGACTGCTGCAGGGTGGATCTCGATGGATCTCAATGAGCTGGGCTGTGATAGGCTGGCCTGCTGGGTGGAGTTCTAATGAGAGGGAAGTCCGATGTGCAAAATGGAGGCCCTCATGGAATGGGGAGGTCATCTGGTTTGTTGCGAGGCTCTGCTGGGGTGGTGGGCCAGGGATAGAAGCCGCCATCCCTGCGGGCGCCTCGTGAGTGGCTGGGCACAGGGAGAACCAGTAGCAGCTCTGCCCCATGTCTGTGAGTCTCACAAAGTAATTGTACAAATACTAAACCCTGTGCTCCCTTTTAGCTTTTATAGATCCCAGGCATATTCTTTTACTATCATACATCTTAAATGCCAAATATATGTAATAAGAAACTCCATCATAAATTAAATCACTATGAAATGGCTAGGAATTTTGTTGAATCAAGATATTCATTAGTATTTTCTTTATATCTTATGATCTCAATATTTTGTTGTTAGGGCACACTCAGAGGTGCACAAGACATACTTCTAGTTCTGTGCTCAGGAGTCACACCATTTGGAATACAAGGGATCAAGCCCTGGTTGACCATATGCAATACAAGAGTCTTACCCATTTCACTATCACTCCAGCACTCAAAATGTAATTCAAATGAGATCCATAATTGTGAAATCTAAGCATTTTACCTTTTTTAAAATTTCGTACTTTTTGTGTAAATGTCATCATACAAGCTATGTTGTTCATTGTGTGGCATTAATAGTTTCAGAGAATTAAGATAATTTTAGTATCTTCAATAAATTGTTTAAGATAAATGGATAATCACGTGAAAGAGAAAAGTTACTCTCATATCATGCGCAAAAGTTAATATCAAGTGGATTAAAGATGTGGTTGATTCAAAATCAAAAAATACATTGAAGGAAACAGAGGTAAAAATGCATAATTATCAGTGTTTGTGATGTATTTCTGGGGTCTGACTCCATTGATAAGGAAAAAAGAGCAAAATAAACAAATGGCTTTCCATCAAACTAAAAGATTTTTACAGTGATAAAACATAATTAAAATGAAAAGATATTTTGCTTAGAAGATATCTGCATAGCACACATGATAAAAGACTAATATATGTAACATATAATTCCAATGTTATAAAATTAAAGATATGCAAATGTTAGAAACATAATTTTGATTTTCATTCTTAAAAGTTCAATAGTAATTTGAAAATCAGGTATTACTAAGGGTCAGTAGCTTTCAAGTAGCCTAATGCTACTTTCTAAATCTGACAATTTTCACAAAGGTGACAAGAATATTTCAGTTTGAACATTGACATTAAAAAGTGATTTTATAAAATTTATTTGTACTGATATCTACCATTTTCCTATGGTTTTCTAATTTTTCGTCTTTAGTTTTGTTGCTATTTTGTCTGAAACTTATTATTTTTATGCCTATTGTGATTATAATTGGACTTTTTTTTTCTTTTTGGGTCATAAACAGCAAGGTTAGGGGTTACTCTTGGCTCTGCACTCAGGAATTAATCTTGGCAATGCGCAGGGAACCATATGGAATTCAGGAGATCAAAACTGGGTTGGCTGTGTGCAACACAAATGCCCTACCAGAGCTGGCCCTTAGTTGTGCATTTTATGTTATTACCTTTTTTCTCTACATGGTATTTCAGGCTTAGCATACATGTTATGTGACCAAGTACCCCTCATTATACTTCAAGCCCCAATCATCGTTTCTAGGCCACAGGTCATTTAGACCCTCTGTGAGTTTATTAGTCCCTAGGTTAATCCAGAACTCTGAAGGTGAAAATCCTGTAAATGGAGAGGCACAAAATGAGATTAGTGGGACAACTATTCCAAGTGGGGCAGGGCATAGGAAGGAAACGAGGTAGGAAGAGGTGCACAGTGGTAAAAGATTTGCAAAACTGCTTTAGATCAGTGGTTCTCTAATTTGCACAATGGAATCATTTGATTCCTTCAGTAAAAAATATTGATGAGTGCAATTAAAATAAGACTGGGAGTCTGAGAACCTCAGTTGTAGATGAGTGGTAATCTTAGGTGTAAAATGTATGAAAATGACTGAGATTAAGTCAAATAATACCTTAGTCATAAATATTCAGTCTCATTAATTACTTCCCCTGATATCAGGTCATTTTAGGATCAGTGCCTTAGCATATTCAAAAGTACTTTTTACTTTTTTAAAATTTCTCTTTAGAAATCAAGAGGGACTCTCCCCCACCCCAACATGCACTATGGAATTTGATAACATCTCCGGGCACATTGTGGGTACTCCCCACAACTTTCACAATTTCTTCACACAGCCTCCCCAATTATTTTAATTATGCTTCAAATTTTTCCCATCTCAGTGCTGATTCCATGGCAGTTTCTTTTTCCATGTATATGGAAGGAAGCTTGTCTCCCAACATTCAACTGTGACTTAATTGTCAGAAACAGTGTTTTCCTCTCTTGTGGATTCCAGATGAATTATTATTTTCTGTATCTTCAGTTTTATACTTATTTTTAGGATACAGCAGTGTTTTAAAATTTATTTATAGGCTATATTGGAAACTAGAAGTCTCTACAATATTACAGTTACTGTATTTTGTATCCACATTTTCTAACTATAATATTTAGAGATAATTTTTCCATTTTTAGATTTTCTAGTTTTAAGTTAATAGTTAGGTCATTGAAAGTTACTATAGTGAATTTAATTGAACTTGTGTAAAGCTAACTCTATAGCTAAATATAACTAAATATAAAGCATTCTAAAATATGCTCCAAGAATACTGAGTCCATTTTGATTTACTTTAATGTAATAAAAACAGATAATATCTATTAATAATTACATAATAGCTTGCTTTTTTCATTTAACACATATTTGACATACTTTTTCAAGTTTTTGACTTTGGGGGTTCAAGTTAACTACTTAAAATGTCACATTCTTTTGTCGCATACTTGAACCACAAGCTCACTAACTGGGCTTTAGTATCTATATAAACTTTTTTCTCCTTCCTTCCTTCCTTCCTTCCTTCCTTCCTTCCTTCCTTCCTTCCTTCCTTCCTTCCTTCCTTCCTTCCTTCCTTCCTCCTTCTTTCCTTCCTTCCTTCCTTCCTTCCTTCCTTCCTTCCTTCCTTCCTTCCTTCCTTCCTTCCTTCCTTCCTTCCTTCCTTCCTTCCTTCCTTCCTTCCTTCCTTCCTTCCTTCCTTCCTTCCTTCCTTCCTTCCTTCCTTCCTTCCTTCCTTCCTTCCTTCCTTCCTTCCTTCCTTCCTTCCTTCCTTCCTTCCTTCCTTCCTTCCTTCCTTCCTTCCTTCCTTCCTTCCTTCTTTCCTTCCTTCCTTCCTTTTTCTCCTTACCTCCCTTCCTCTCTCCCTCCCTCCCACCCTTCCTCCACCTCCCTCCTTCCCTCCCTCCCTCCACCCCTTATTTCCATACTTTCTTCTTTCTGTTTTTTTTTTTTTTTAACTGATGAGCCATAATTGACTGTACTTAGGGCTAACTCCTGGCTCTTTGTTCAGAATCATTCCTGTCAGGGCTTGGGGATCATATGAGATTATGAAGATTGAACCTGGATTAACTACATACAAGTTTAGAACTCTATTTTTCTTAGAGCATTTCACTATAAACCTAATACTTATTTTTCTCCTGAAAAACTCTACAAATTTAGATTAATTTGAATATGTTCTAATAGAGGACAAGGAAAATTCATAATTCAGTTCTTAGAAATAGCAAAACACTCCAATTTATATAAGCTAAACTTGGTTTTAATACATGTATATGTTGATAAGGACTCAGATACATGGGGAAGACCTGCTATCAGCTCTCCTTGTGCTCAGCTGATCATGAGGCACCCGGAAGGGACGGTGGATTCTAGCCCTGGCTCGCCATCCCAATAGAGCCTCATAAGAAGCCAGAGGAACCCCTGCATCATGAGGGCAGTCACTTTCAACATCCAGGTTCCACAGCTCATTATAGCTCCACCCAAGAGAAAAGCCAATCTCTCTCCATTGTGGTTCATCATAAATGCACGAGATAAGAGCCTAGTACTGAGAGTATATTACCCGCATGGCAGAGCTTGACAAGCTACCTGTGTCATATTTGATATTGCCAAAAACAGGTAGCAATGATAGACCTCATTCCCATGAACTGAAGGAATGGTTTGAGGCTCTTTGTGTTCCTGGAGCAAGCAGATGCCCTTGGGCTACACTTGCATGCAAAAGGACATATGGCGATGTTACTGGTGCCCACTCCATGTAATCGATGAACAATGGAAGACAAGTGATACAAGTATGTGTATAAATATGCATGTATAATTATGTATCTGTGTATTATGAATGTAAATATATTTAATAGTTAGATTCATATTTATATCATTTCCACAGATAAATAATACCTAGGCCAGAGAGAAAGTACAGCAGGCAAATTGCTTGCCTTGCACCTGACCTCAGAGTCAAGAGTAAACCCTGAACACAGCAGGGGGTGGTTCAAATGCTTCCCCACCCAGTGAAAAATAAGTAACAGCTGTTGAGTACTGTCTGTATCAGGCACGTAACATGAATTTTGCTAATAATATTACATGAATTTTCTTTCTTAACTTCTTCAGTAAGTATCTGAAATTAGTACTATTGCCGCTATGTTATTCAGAGGAAAAAGGTGACTCAGAGAGAGAAAAAAAAAATTGCTAAAACTCTAAGAATCAAATGATTGTTGACTAACATTCAGTTTAGAGAGTTTTGATCTCAAAACAATGATTTTTAGATGTATTATTGAATCTAGGCAAGTTTATTGATTTAGCTATACTGAACTTTCTGCTGGATCACGGAGGTTGCAGTGTTGGGGCAAGTACTCACATGTGGAATCAAGGCGTGCTCTGATGCTGATAAGTAGGACTGAGGTTATTGTTCTTCAGTTCTCATAACAGAGATTTCATACATATATATATGTATATATATATATGTATAAACATTTATAATGCGTTTGAAAAATAAATGAACATGTTTGGGGAAGTCTTTGTTCCCCCAAAGACATTCAAGTCCTAATCTTCAGAACATGTGACTATGTTGTTGAATGGAAAGGAGTAATTAAAATGCCAATAGAGACCAGAGCAGTAGTAAGCAGGTAAATAGGTAAATGCTGGCTATGCATTCTTTATGTCCCTTGGATCACTGGCACCCAATATAGTCTCCTATGCCTGCTGCTCATGTACCTGAGTGCAGAGCCAAGAGCAAGACCTGGGCTCCACCGGGTGTGTGCTCCAAACATACAAGCAAAAACTAATAATAAAGTGCTAATAAAACTAAGGATGCTAATCAGCTGTGATATATGGGGGAATGTGGCTTGACTTATCCAGGCTGAGCCAATGAATCTAAAGTGTCTTTATAAGGAAGAAAGGAAGGCAGGAAGCAGTTGAATCAGAGTAGAAAGGAGAGCTCTAGGTGCTGTGAAGTTAAGGAAGCCTATGAAAGTGGGACAAGGTAAGAGGGTAAATTCTCTTCACTCTCAGGAGGTAGAGTCTGCATATTTTGTGATTCCATATGACATGACCCTTTCACACTCCTGGTCTTCAGAAACACGATGAAAATGGATCATTTTAAGTCACCAAATTTGTGGTAATTCTCAGCAGTGAAAAATGAATATAATTATATGTTTAGCCTAGTGTTTGTATCTTTGAAAATATAAAAGTAAGATTCATAGTTTAAATGGCATACTTCAGGCAACTTGACTATTAAATACTAGTTATACTAGTCAAGAAATTGATGCAGTATTTTGTTTAATTTTTTAAATTATTTTTCCTGGTACAAAATAATTCATCCTTTATTAATCAACATTGCGCCCCTTTTAAAAATAACAACGAATAGAACAGATAAGTCAACGAAACAACAGATTGAGGAGTAGAGTGCCAGTTCACTTTAAAACTCTGCCCCTGAAAACAGGTTGCCAATCAGGACGTAGACAGGGATGACTGGGGGTGGGGGTTGGCTACAGATAAAAGGCCCTGAGCATAAGCCAGCCCACCAGAAGCTGTCTGCTCCTTTCTTTCAAAACACGGACTCTCCCTTTCCCACCACTGTCTCCAAGGGACCTCCATATCAGGTAGGGCTGCATGAGCCAGGTCAGGGCTTAATACAGGCAGGCATCCCACTGTATCACTGTATCACTGTCTTCCCGTTCATCGTCGATTTGCTCGGCGGCCACCAGTAACATCTCCATATGACCTGTCTCATGCTAGTAGAGCCCAAGGGCACCTGCTTGCTCCAGGAACATAAAGAGCCTCAAACCATTCCATCAGGTCATGGGAATGAGGTCTATAATTGTTACTGGTATCTGGCATATCAAATACGACATGGGTAGCTTGCCAGGCTCTGCCGTGCAGGTAGTAGCATACTCTTGTAGTCATCTCAAAATCCAGCATTTATTGATGAGCCGGGATGTGATAGGCTGGTCTGCTGGGTGGAGTTCTGACAAGGGGGGAAGTCCAGATGTGGAAAATGAAGGTCCTCATGGAGTGGGGGTCGTCCGGCTTGTTGTGAGGCTCTGCTGGGGTGGCGGGCCAGGGCTAGAACCTGCCATCCCTCCCGGGCACCTCATGAGCAGCTGGGCACAGTGAGAGCCAGTAGCAGCTCTGCCCCATGTCTGTCTCAGGGGCAGGCATCCAAGGGCCAGAAAAAGGGCAGGAATCCAGACAGGGCTTGCTTGGATGCCCAGGACAACTCAGGTTCAGACAGGGCTCAGTCACCCAGGAGGGATAAAGTGCTGAACCCTCGTTTCCTCATCCACACACGTGGTGGCTGGGGGTAGGAGAAATCTAGGACTAGGCAACAGTGTTGGAGTGTTGCAGTACACCTGCCCAGAGCCTCTGCATCTGGCCTAGATTGCCTCCCTGCAGGTCACTTTGTAGAAAGGAAGGCAGTTTGAATGTGGAAGTTTATCTGACCATGTATTCTATACTGGCTGGTATAAATATTCTCTCATGCTACCACAATCATTGTGGGACTAGCTAGACCTTACTGGTATATTTGCCTGGACACGTTGGATCTCCAAGTAATTAGACCTGGGAGAAATGCAGTTTGCCTCCAAGCAAGCAAGCATGGCTCCCTGATAACTCAAAAGACAACTAAAATACAGAACTACATGAAGTAAAGACGAGGCTCTTGTGAAGGCTTGGTGAAATATTTAATTGGCTATAGTATAGTCTTTGGTACAGATGCAAGCCTTTGTATTCTGAGATACAGCTCATCTAAGAAGCCCCTCCTCTCTACCCTGAAAAGGCATTTCCTAGGCAGATCTTGAGTCAGCGACATTAACATCTCAAAGGGCCTAGGTAAGGTCCTGGAAGAAATTACCTGAGGGCATTTCATTTTGTGGGAGGGCTGAGTGGTAGGGATACAAAACTAGGCTGCTTCCTCTCTTTGCGCTCTTTTGGGTTGCTCTCTCCCCCTTTCTGCTGGTGCCTTGTCTCTCTCTCCTCTCTATAGGGCCTTAACATGTGGTGGCAGCCATAGTGGCCTGCACATGGCTGGGGTCCTACTGGGAACACTAAGTTTAGAGTTTTTCCTATTGCTGATTTGTATACCTGAACCAGTGTCAAGTAAAGCATGTTGAAACCTCACAGGATTCTTGTGTCTTCGTCTGCCAGCCACCGATCTCCTGGGACAGAAGGGGGATTCCTAAGCCTGCTCCTGGATTTTGTGCAGGACGCCTCAGCATTTCCCCCACATTGGGGGTACAGCTGGGTGTTCCAGCTGCAGAGCAGAGCACAGGAATCTTGCCCATGCAGACGGTCATGGCCATTCCCGGGAAAGCATACACTGTAGAGAGCAGCGCAGGAACAGGACCAGAGACATGTTCACAGGAGACATTAGACTGCGTGTGACATGACAGCAAAGTTGTTCTTGGGACCCGGCAGTAGGAGGGACAGGACCAGGACATCACTCACACAGGTAATGGAGAGACCTAGACGTCTAGGGAAGGACCTGGAAGCATCTGTATATTAACTAACTTTCCTTCTTCTGAATTTGTAGACATATCTTTCATACAATTCCTCCAGAACCCACAAACACAAGAAAATCCACCTTTGCATTAACAACGCAGCATAATCTGAAGAGTTCCAGACTAGAGGGGTTGTAACCTTCCTAAAGATGGAGGCGGTGAGCAGTCTCGGAGTGTTTGCCTGGATCCAGGAGTGGATTAGGACTTCAGCCAAGGGCAGCTTGTGTGGTGTCTAGTATCTGAGAAGCTTCAAATTCAAATCTTGGGACCCCAGAAATATTGATTGGGAATGGGGAGAGCCTTAATAGAGAAGTGGTCTGCATAGATCTGAGATTTTCACCTCCACGATGAGGTGGAGAAGCAGGTTCCCAGATTGATTTTCTGAGTCATCCTTTCCTCTTGGCATCTTCCAATTCCTTTGTTATCACAGCTGTCAGCTGTTCTGGCCCCTGGCTCTTTTGTGGAGCTCACCCCTTCGACCCAATTCAAAACTAAGTAGTTGCGCAGGCATGGAATATCAGGGTGTTAGAGATGTGTGTGGATGTCATGCTCCCTCTGCACAAGGTTTTCCAGCCCCTCCTTTTTTGTCTGGCACCTGAAGAGGACTTTAAGGGCCACGATGAAGTGGTTTTGAGCCCCACTAGGTACACATTCCCAAATTTCCCCTTGCTCAAAGGACCCCTGATTTCCACCAAAGCTGAAGCTCTGATTCCAGGGCCCATTTGGCATCTTTGGGCCTGCACAGTTTCTGCTACTTGTCCTTTCTTCGTGACCTTTGGGAAAAAGGAAAATGGAGAGTTAGATGGCCATCTTGGGTCCTCCAGATATGTATCTACAGGTAATCACATCTACGCTAGTTAAGTGGGAAGAAGTCTGACTTGATTTTAGACTCCATCTCAAGCACTTTGTAATATAAAATGAGGAGCTTGAATGACGTATTCTCTAAGGATCTTTTCAGCTGTAACATTCCATGATTTAAAGTTTTAATCAAAATCAAAGCTAAAATATGAGCATTCCATGGCTGTACTATTCCTTGGTTCTCATGAGTGAGTGTTCAAATGCAAAAAGTTTGGGCATCTTTATGCTACAACAGAAAACAGGCCTGTTTGCTTTGTTTTTCAAATGCAAGGCTCATAGTAAAGACTTGATCCAGGGTCTGAAGTTGAGCTATCCAGGCTCATTCACAAGTATAACAGAAGCAGTTTTTTCCCTTCTGTGTTTGCTAACATGGACCACGAGGCGACTTCTGACCCGAGTCCACCATCCCGATATAGCCTCAGAAGAAATCAGAGAAACCCCCACACCTTGCTGGCAGCAATCTTCACCATCCACACTCTGCAGCTCATAGGATCTCCACCCGAGAGATTAGTCCAGTCTCCAGCTCGGCTTGTCAGGAACCCAGCCTACAAGGACCCACCCTTCAGAGATCTGCCCTTCAGAGGAGAATATTTCAAGCCCAGGAATGCTTGAGCCACAGACATAGATATACCCGGAAGAGCAAAAACCAGGTTTCCTGTTGTGCATGGCCACTACATGGCCACACCATTTACCTCCAAATTACCATGAATATTCTACCTACCCTTCTGAGAGAGCCCCACAATGTAATGAGAGTATAGCACCCGCGACGGCAGAGCCTGGCAAACTGTCTGATGCATGTTCGATATGCCAAAACTAGTAACAAAACTGTTTATTTTCCTGACCCTGAAAGAGCCTTTAATACATAGCAGTAAGAAAGGCAAACTTCTTTATTCATCTCTGTGCTATTCACTATAGCTAGAATCTGGAAACAACCTAAATGCCCGAGAACAGAGGACTGGCTAAAGAAACTGTGGTTCATCTACACTATGGAATACTATGCGGCTGTCAGAAAAGATGAAATTATGGAATTTACCTGCAAATGGATGGACATGGAGACTATCATGCTGAGTGAAATTAGTCAGAAGGAAAAGGACAGATATAGAATGACTGCATTCATTAATACAACATAAATAGATACCAGTGTTTTACTAAATGTGGGAAATGGTAATGGCAGATTAAAACTCACCATTGAATATACACAAAGAGACTTAATTGATAAACTCTAAATACCTGCAGGACTAGCCACAATGTGTAAAATAAGAGGGAGAGAGATGCAGAGACAGAGAGAGACAGAGAGAGAAAGAGAGGAAACTGGGGTACCTGCTATTAAGGCAGCATGGGGGTGGCGGGAGGGGGGGGTACATTGGTGGTGAAAATGGGGCACTGGTGGAGGGATGGGTGCTGGTATACTGTATTACCAAGAACCAATTTAGAACACCTTTGTAATTATATGTTTCACCGTGGTATAATAAAAAATTAAAAAAAAGAGGGAGAGAGATCCAGAGACAGAGAGAGAGATAGAGAGAAAGAGAGGAAACTGCGGTACCTGCTATTAAGGCGGCCTGGGGCGGGAGGGGGGGGTACATTGGTGGTGGAAACTGGGCACTGGTGGAGGGGATGGGTGCTGGAACACTGTATTACCAAGAACCAATTATGAACACCTTTGGAATGGTATGTTTCACTGTGGTATAATAAAAAATTAAAAAGAAAAAAAAAATTTCACGGCCAACCTGGGCTGCTGTGAAAATGACTGTCTGTACTTTCAATGCAATACACTGGCAACAGAAGCATATATTGATGATCTGATGGTGCAAGCCAAAAGATCAAGTACAACATCATTGGTCTGACTGAGACGAGGAGGCGTCAGTTGTATCATGCTTTTTTGGACACCGGAGAAGAATTGTTCCTTGGAACATGCGACGAAAGAGGCTTCGTGGCATTGTTGTCATTGTCAACACAGATATGGCCTTCAACATTGATTCATTTGAATGCCTAACAAACCGGATAGGACGATTACACTTGAAGAGATGTGGCCACTGACAGCAATTTCTATCTTCATTGTCTACACACCAACATCCACATACAAAGGGAGATGAAATTGAGAAATTCTACATGGAACTGGAAGAGTTCTATAAAAAAGATCACACCTTCTACAAGATCATAGTTGGTGATTTTAATGCCAAGATAGGATTGAGAAGATCGGCTAAAGAACTCCACATCGGGACCCATGGCCTAGAATGGAATGAACAGAGTGAGTGACTATCTGAATTTATGATATCCACCAAGACCATCCATGGGAACTCACGTTCCAGAAACCTGAAGTAAAACGTTGGACATGGGAATCTCCTGAGTGGACAGTTCCACAAGGAAATTGACCAAATCAGCTTCAATTGATGATTTTGTCTGACCGATGTTGCTGTTGTCCCCAAAATTCCAAAAACAGGAACGGACCACCATCTCCTTCGTGCAAAATTCTACTTCTGGCAATAGGGAGAAAAGGCTTCAAAGTTTAAGAAGAGAACTCCCAGAACTACCACCAACTGGGAACTCTTTGGCACCATTGCAGCAACATGGGGAGATACCATCATTGACAACATCGATGAATTATACAACCAACTGGTTCAGCACCTCCAAGATTGTGCGAAGAATGCTGAGAGAAAGAAAGACACAAAAGAACGCCTGTCTTCAGAAACTCTGGAGCTCATTGGAAGCGTAGCAATGTGCAAGCCTTAGGTGACCAAATGCTAATGGTCAAGCTTGCAAAGCCGTGCAGAGAAGCGATAAAAGAAGACCTCAAAGACAGAAGAGCAGAAATACTGGAAGATGCAGCAGAAGCCGGGAAAAGCATTCTCACCGCCCGCCTGTCCTTCTGCCAACTATAAGACCAAGATGACTGCCCTCCGATGCCCTGATGGATCTATCATCTTCCAGAAAGGCAATGGAGAAGATTATCCATGACTTCTACTCAGATCTCTTTGATAGCCACGTCCACCTGCCCACATACCAAATTCCACAGGATGGATATGTCATTCCCAATGTTCTCCCTTCTGAAATCCGACATGCCATCTTGTCGGTAAAGAAGGGAACAGCACCAGGCCCAGACAAAGTCAGACCCGAACACCTGGAAGAATCTGCCATCGGTACTCATCAATACACTAGCTCGGCTCTTCACATGCTACCTGTCCGAATGCAAGGTGCCCTCCCAATGGAAAACCAGCAGGACAGTTCTACTGTTCAAGAAGGGAGACATTCACGACATCGGCAACTATCGCCCCATCTGCCTGTTGTCGCATCATCTACAAGCTGTTTACATGAGTCATCCTGAACAGGATTGGCAGAACACTAGATGAAGGACAACCATGCGAGCAAGCTGGCTTCCGGAAAGGATTCCAGCACAATCGACCATATCCACATGGTAACCAAGCTCATTGAGGTTTGTAGGGAGTACAAGATGCCGCTCTGTCTCACGTTCATTGATTTACAGAAAGCCTTTTGATTCTGTGGAGACTGAAGCAGTCATCGAAGCCCTAGCCAAACAGGGTGTTCAAAACCCAATACATCAAGATCCTTCGTGAGCTGTATTATGGATTCACCACCAGGATCTCACCATTCTACAAGGAAGTGATCATTGATGTTAAAAGAGGGGTTCGACAGGGGTGATACCCATTTCACCAAAAACTCTTCAGCACCACCCTCGAGAACATCATGCGACAATTAGAATGGGAAGGAATGGGAGTGAAGATAGATGGTCAGCAACTCACACCACCTCCACTTCGCTGATGACATCGTTCTAATAACACCAAACATTAGCCAAGCGGCACAAATGCTGGCTGACTTCGACCGAGAATGTGGAAAGATAGGTCTACAGCTGAATCTAAAGAAAACTATGTTTATGAAAAAGTGAACTAGTTCCAGAGGCCCCCATTCACTCTCAATGGAACAAACATCTCTGAATGCAGCAGTTATGTGTACCTAGGTCGAGAAGTCAACATGATGAACGACCTAAAACCTGAGCTGCGCAGGAGGAAGAGAGCGGCATGGAATGCCTTCAAAGGCATCAAAGAAATAGCTAAAAGGACAAAGAACCTCCGGCTCTGGGCACATCTCTTTGACTCCACTGTTCTCCCTGCATTAACATACGCCTCAGAGACCTGGGCCCTATGAAAGCAGGATGAGAATGCTATTGAGGTCTCCCAGAGAGGAATCTAAAGAGCTATGCTTGGAATATCATGCCTCACTCAAGTGAGAAGAAGGAATCCGGAGTTCCGACCTCTGTTGCTATTCCAGAATCAGGGATGCTGTCTCTGTTTACCAAGGCATCGAAAATCAGATGGGCTGGCCATGTAATGCGATTTGGAGACAACCGCTGGACTAAAGCCATTACTGACTGGATCCCTCGGGATGTCAAAAGATCACGTGGCCACCCACCTACAAGATGGTCAGACTTCCTTGTCAAGACCCTGAAGGAACGGTTTGAGGCTCTTCATATTCCTGAATCAACCAGATGCCATTGGGCTACATTGGCACGTGATAGGGTCCAATGGAAATGTTACTGGTGCCAGCTCGAGAGCAAATCGATGAATAACGGGATTCAAGTGATCAAGTGATCATGTGATCAAGTTTGCTAAGAGGTACAGACAGTTCACATTGACTTTCTGTTGAAATTATTTTTTGCCCTGACTTTTTCTTGCTTGACATTTAGCTTTTCAGCAATTCATAACATTGGACCAACATCTATGAATTTTGGCTTCTATGGTGCCACATTCTAGTTGTGGCTCTTAATACATTGCTTGTTTATGATTTATATAATTTTAAAAAATTTTTTTTTAAGTTCACTTTTAAATATCTGTGTCTTATTCTTAAACACCATTTAAGTGAATTTATACAATTTGTGAGTGATCATAATTCTATTAAATGGTCTTTTAACCTTTAAAAATATGAAAATGTTATTTACAATAAGGTAAAATATAAATATAACGGGATAGTGTAAAATGAAAAGGATGGGTAGAGTTTCATATGAATGTAATGTTTCTATACCTATTCATCACTTCACAAAGTGTGGTCACTTCTGTAGGCAATGCTACCTATTTGTAGTATATTTT